>PVJS01036241.1:0-20560 GCA_004027185.1 Glis glis
TTTTTTTTACCCCTCACAGGGATTTACCAGCTAAACCTTGAACAGGGTTTTGGATTGCAGAGGGTTGGTATAAACCGCCAACCTGGTGCCTCTCCCAATGGCAAGGAGTTAGGACTGGCCTACGCTCCCCACTTCCCCAGCCTTTGGGATTACAAGCGGGCGGCTCACCACTCAAGCAGTCTGGGAGAGTGACCTCCTGAAGTCCGTACATGCTTACTCGAGGTCAAGGGGGCTCTAATGTTTTGGGTCAGATGTATACTGCTTTTGTAGGTAGCTTCCCTGAGTTTCACCTCAAGGCCGGTTTCCTCCACTGTGACTCAAACAAACCACCTTCTGTGCTCAGAAAGAAGGGGTTGGCTCAAAGCGCTGGGGTGACCAGTCCCTTATGTGCCCCCGTTTGGAAGAGCTGTCCTGTTTGTTTTCCCCATCTGTCCCTGGGGTGGGGGAATGTTTTTCTAAATGAGTTTAGTTACAACTTTGTAAGACCTGGCACTCCGCCCCCACAGCTCCGCTCCACCAGAGGGAATCAATATGAAGGCATAAGGAATGCCTAGGAAAGCAAGGCAGATCAAGATGTAATAAAACAAGAGTAAAAACCTTTTGAACCTTGTCCAATTTGGGGGGGGGGGCTACTGCCCCTAAGCCTATCGAAAACACAACAGTCACAACAAGAACAAGACTGAGAAGCCAAACACTTGTGCACCAGCCGATGGAGAAAGCGGAGGCGCCCATAAAGATGAAAACCTAAGAACAACGAATTGGAAGCAATTCGTAGAGACACCCAGGCAGAACCAACTTTCCCTAACGACCAAGCAGATGGACAAAAAACATAGACATAAACAAGACAATTAATTCCCAGGAATAACAACCAGGGGACCGAGGGATGTCTCCCCAGACCTCAGGAGACCAGGGTTACCAGTTGCGTCCAACCAACCCCGACCTCCACCAGAGTCGACTCACCAGAACCAGAAGCCTCCGCCATGCGTTGTCCGTTGTCCTGTAAAACGGGGAGCCGGGTCACCGTCCAAGGCCCAAGTGGGGTCTCTGTAAGCGCTGGGGCCTCCAAATGTTGAACAATGCACGAGAAACAGAAATTCCAAGACCACCATCTCAGTTAAGGTGAGGCTTTAATACCGCAGGGCTACCGTCCACCAGCACAGGCTAGAACGGCAGCCCCTTGTGTAGCTTACAGCTCCCTTTTTATAGAACAAGCTGGGGGTACAGAAACGGATTTTTGCAGTTTGGGTTCGAATCATCCAACCACAGAAAATGTTCCCTTATTTAGAAGTAAAGTGATTAGTTTAGGGGAGGGGGTTAGACAGAGGTGGGGATCGATTTTGAGGGCTTTGTCCTGGGGCGGAGGTAAGGGCAGGAACTGGTTTTTTGGGTGTTGTCCTTAGGGGCAATACGGGCAGGAACTGGTTTTCTGTCCTTGGGGAACTAGTCTTGTCCTTGTAGCAGTAAAGACAGGGAGTTCAATTTTAGGGTAGAAAACAAGGCTAAAAAAATTACTTTTTTCTGGGCATGTTATCACATATCTAAACTGAAAAAGCATATAACCGTGGATCTTCAACACACAAAACCTGAATTGGCCAATGCTCATAACCTTGAATGCACAAATGCACAGTATCTTTAATCTGCAATTCCATTCTCAGAGTTCATCCAGAAGTCAGGGCAAGACCAGGTGATAAAACATCTGTGCAGTAAGATGGTCCATTGCTTTACACTGCTAGTATGATTTTTATTTTTGTACCAGCAACACAACAGAAATTGATCAGAAGACTGGTCTGTGAAATTATTGACAATCTGCAGGTGAAATGTTCCATATCCATAAATATGAATTTAAAATGTCTTTATGTATTGATACAAGATCATCACCAAGACATGGAGTTAAATGATAATAGCAGAGTCGCATACAATGTAATGCAGGGTACTCTCTTTCTAAAGGAGGAGAAGGGCAGGGCGTGGTGGTGCACACCTGTAATCCCAGTACTTGGAAGGCTGAGACAGGAGGATTACAGGTTCGAGGCCAGCCTCAGCAGCTTAGCAAGACCCTGTTTCAAAATAAAAAACAAAAAGGGCTGGGGTGTAGCTTGGAGGTTCAATCCCAAATATAACAAAAACAAATAAAGTAGAAGAGAGTAAGACAAAAAAATATATATTTTATATATATATTTGGATTCAGCTATATGTTTACAGTAGCTTTGTAAGAAGACGCAAAGAACTGGCAATAGGGTTTGTTTCTACAGCAGTGACCTTGTTATAGGTAGATGATTTCACACTATGCCCAGTCTACCCCATGCCCTGCAAGCAGGCTGTCACTATAGCAACGAAGATAAGCTGAGTCAGGCAGAGAGCTGCTGGGTCCGCATGGCAATGAGATAAGATAAATGGACACTGAGACCTAGAAAGTTACAAACCCCAGGACTTAAAAGGGGCTGAAAGACACCATATATCTCCTTGCGTAGTTGCTGACTAAGCTCGGTGATGTCAGACCAGACCAGCTGTCCTTGTAAAGATAAGAAAACAATACCTAAATATAAGATGCGGAGGTTCAGGAGGGAGGCAGTGTGTCACTCAAGGGCTCTACTGCATCCTCTCGGGTGTGGTGCTGTTTTTTCTCTTCTGCCTCTAATAAATCCTACTTTAACTTGGCAATGACTTGTCCCAGCTCATTCCTTCTTTTTTTTTTTTTTTTTTTTTTTTTTTTTTTTTTTTTTTTTTTTTTTTTTTTTTTTTTTTTGGTGTGGTACTGGGGATTGAACCCAGGGGCATTCTACCTCCGAGCTCCACCCCCAGCCCTATTTTTTGTTCTTTATTTTGAAACAAGGTCTCACTAAGTTGTGGAGGGCCTCACTAGGTAGCTGAGACTGGCCGCGAACCCGGATCCTCCGGTCTCAGCCTCCCAAGTACTGGGATCACAAGCGTGCACCACTACACATGGCTACAGCTCATTATTTCTATATTGGGCTGAGGAAAAGAACCCATGGGGTGGCCTCCCAAACCAGAACAGCAGGGGTTAGAAAACCTTCTCTCTAGTCAGGCATGGTGGCACATACCTATAATCCCAGGATTTGGAAGGCTAGGACAGGAGGATTTCAGGTTCAAGGACAGCTTCAGCAACTTAGCGAGACCCTGTTTCAAAATAAATAAATAAACAAATAAATAGGGCTAGAGGTGTAGCTTGGAGGTAGAATGTCCCTCAGTTCAATCCCCAGTGCCAAAAAGAAAAAGAAAATCTTCTTTCTAGCGGGTGTGGTGGCACACACTTGTAATCCCAGTATTTGGGAGGCTGAGACAGGAGGATCACAGGTTCGAGGACAGCCTAAGTAAGTACTGAGACTGTCATCAACCTAGTGAGACCCTGTTTCAAAATAAAAAATAAAATAGGTCTAGGGATATAGCTCAGAGGTAGAATGTCCCTGGTATAATCCCCTGTACCAAAAAAAAAAAAAAGAAAAGAAAAGAGAAAGAAAGAAAGAAAAGAAAACCTTCTTTCTAAAAGGCTAACTATTCAACTCTGCCATTCTGAGATCAGACAATCACAGACCATTCATAGGGCATGTGCCTGGCTGTGTTCCAATAAAATTTTATTTACAAAGATAGGTGGAGCCAGATCTGGCCTGTGTGTAAGTCTTTTGACCCCTTCTGACAACCTTCTGTACTGTTGACATCTTACATAGTAGCAATGCATATACAAATATATTTTTAATGCCATGTATACATCCAGATTCCACTGTTTCCAAAATAAAGGGAAACTCTTCTCACTCTAATACACCTGTTAGTGGAATTCATTCCATAACATTTATTTGACACCAACTGGTTTCAAGACACTCTGAAGGGTCCTTAGGGTAGAAAGTCACTTTGAAAATAATGTGAAATGATCAGGATAATGGAGGGATAACTAGGTTAACAGAGTGTAGTCCTAGCCAGGCATGGTGGCACGTGCCTGTAATCCCAGTACTTAGGAGGCTGAGACAAGAGGATCACAAGTTCAAAGCTAGCCTCATCAACTTAGTGAGACTTTCAGCAACCTAGTAAGACCAAGTTTAAAAACAAAACAAAACAAAATTTAAAAGGGCTGGGGTGTAGCTTGGAGTTAGAATGCCTCTGGGTTCAATCCCCAGTACCCCCCCCCAAAAAAAAAGTCAAGTGGGATTTCTAGGCTGCAAGTCTGCAGGCCTTCTCTCCTTTGGGCTTTGGGGTGCCAGGGCTAGAGGTCAAGGTCAGCCCTCAAGGTCACCATCAGAACTGTCCTGAGCTGGAACCTCTGACATTTGCAGTAGGTAACAAACAAACAAAACAACTGACCATATCACTCTGTTATTACAAACCCCACTACCATCTGGGAAAATATTTTAAAAATAAACTTATATAAGTATTATTCTGAAGCGTATTTAAAAGAAAGAGAAAAATGGAGACAATGAAAGAGAGGATAAAAAATTTTCCCTTAATCGCCAGCACACCCAGAGCTTCAAAAGTTTATCAGTTAAATGGGGTGGAAGTAGGGGTGCATGTATGTAACCCCAGTACTTGGGAGGCTGAGACAGGAGGATCAAAGGTTCAAGGCCAGCTTCAGCAACTTAGTGAGACCCTGTTTCAAAATAAAAAATAAAATAGGGCTGATGTGTAGCTCAAAGGTAGAATGGCCCTGGGTTCCATCCCCAGTACCATAAATAAAAAATAAATAAATAAATAAATAAACTTAAAATAAGCCAGCTCTAGATGACTTATAATACCTAATACAATGTAAATGCTGTGTAAACAGTTGTTGTATTATACTGTTTAGGGAATAATGACATAGGAAAATACCTTACATATTCAGTACCGACTAATGTTTTTCCTGATAGGATCTTCTTATGTTACCCAGGCTAACCTTGAACTCTTGGGCTCAAGTGATCTTCCTACCTCTGCCTCCTGAGGAGGTGGGGTGTTAGGTGTGTGCCACCATGCCCAGCAATTCTTTTTTTCTAATATCTATCTATCAATCATCTATCTATCTGTCTGTCTGTCTATCTATCTATCATCTATTTATCATCTATCATATATATACATATATATGTATATATATGTATATATATATACATATATATGTATATATATGTATATATATATATTATATGTGTGTGTGTGTGTGTGTGTGTGTGTAAATTTGGGGGTGTGGGTATGGTATTGGGGATTGAATCCAGGGGCATTCCACATCTAAGCTAAACCCCCAGCCCTTTTAATTTTGAAATAGGGTTTTGATAAATTGCTGAGAGTCTCACTAAGCTGCTGAGGCTGGCCTTGAACCTGCAATCTTCCTGTCACAGCCTCCCAAATACTGGGATTATAGGTGTGCACACCCTGCCTGGCTCTCCTGCTTTTTCAATACAGGGTACTTTCAGAATTACAGGATGGTCCTGGGTGGATGCTACTTCTGTCTGTGACAGTTTTCCCGTAGCTCACAGTTATCAACAGCAGCCCCTTGCCAACGGCTTCCTAGCAGCTGCTGCAGTCTGAGGCCATCGGCTCTGCCCCTGTTGCCCGCCGTGGAAGACCAAGGGCCGGTCAAAAGCAGTTTGACATTCCACAGCATCAACACAGCTGTTGGGGAGATTAGCTGTCAGGAGAGCTGATCCTGTGACACATGGTTTAGGTATGTCCGCCCCTGGGAAACATGACCTTCAAGGTTTGCATTATAGAACTTGTTTGCTTCAAAAGATAAAGAACACTTCTGTTTTTCTGAGTCCCTGGAGAATCTCAATGTAGATGACTTTGGATGTACCCAAAGAAACAGAATTCAAAACACCAATTACACATAGGCTGCATGCATGGAAACAAGTGCTGGTTTGGGAATTGCCGGCGAAGATTCCTTTCTGCAGTTCGCTTGGAAGATATGGCTATGATTTCTGGGATGTTATATTCATCATGCACAATTGCTTTGTAATAAAAATGCTTGCAGAAGGGGGATTATCTAGGAGCTCTGATCCCCAGGGAGGAAAGCTTTTAGCTGGAGGAGCCAAATTGTAATCAGAGGCTTTATCAATATTTCATTTTCTTTGCATGAGAATGATAAGTCCTGGGCAAAGTGGGAATTAAACAAGATTTGCCTCTTTCAATATTTTCCAGAGGGCAATGGGAATTTGAAATAGGGGAATGAGGTGGTCAGATCCAGTTAGAAAGATTAATTTGGTTTTGAGTCTGAGAAGTGAGTTGTGGGGTGGGAGGACGGTGTTATGGAGAAGTCTGAGGGTTACAAAGTAGGCAAAATACTGTAATGAATCCCCGTCTGCTGTGTGTGTGTGTGTGTGTGTGTGTGTGTGTGTGTGTGTGTGTGTTTGGTACTGGGGATTGAACTCAGGAACATCCTACCTCCGAGCTACACCCCCAGCCCTTTTTTCTAAACTATTTATTTATTTATTTATTTATTTATTTATTTAGTGAGGTACTGAGGATTGAATCCAGGGGCATTCTACCTCTGACTGCCACCACACCTGGCTTATTTATTTATTTTTGAAACAGGGTCTCACTAAGTTGCTGAGGCTGGCCTCGAAGCTTCTGTCTCAGCCTCCCCAGTACTGGGATTACAGGTGTGCACCACCACGCCTGGCTTGTTTTGACCATTATCAACTCATAACCAGACTTGTTTTATCTATACCCCCATCACAACATCCCTGTTATTTTTGAAGCAAATTCCAGATGTGACACCATTTCATCCATGAATGATCCAGTATCTATTTCTTAAAGATAAAGACTCTTAGAGCTGATCTTTGAAGCAAAACAGCATTTGCCCTTGAAGGTCACCACTGGATCCCATGTAATGCAGGAATACTGCAGCAGGTATAAATTTTTTATCCACATAACCAAAGGCCCAGCCTACACCAGTGAAATTCTGCACATTGCCTGGGAATGATACATTAGATATGCTATGATGTGATTCAAGAAGCACGTATTGATCTTTGAATCTTTTCCAGGGCTATGCTGGACATTCAGAACTCAAGGAAGCAGAGACCTGGTTCCTGCCCAGGAGATGCTCTCAGGATAATGGAAGACACAGATCAATCAACAAGCCAACAAATGTGAGTGTGACATGAGTGGCAAGATATAAAAAATAATAAATAGCACCAGGTAATAATAATAAAACTAGGAGCAGCAGCAATAGCTCACCATGCCGAACACCAAGAACAGGAAGCAACACATTAGAAAAGACTGCTGTCGCCGGGTGTGGTGGCGCACACTTGTAATCCCAGTACTTTGGGAGGTGGAGACCGGAGGATCCGGGTTCGTGGCCAGCCTCAGCTCTCTCTCTCTCTCTCTCTCTCTCTCTCTCTTTCCTTAGTGAGGCCCTCCGCAACTTCGTGAGACCCGGTTTCAAAATAAAGTATAAAAAATAGGGCCAGGGGCGTAGCGCGGAGGTAGAACGCCCCTGCGTTCAATCCCCGGTACCGCAAAAAAAAAAAAGAAAAAAAGAAAAGACTGCTGTCTCTTGCAAATTAGAGAAAGGCTGGTGAGAAACAAGAGCTGGAGATATACTTCAGGGAACAATGACCAGCTCTGAAGTGTTTTTATGGTTTGGAAACGACAATGCCAGAAGATTGATCGCATCATTCCAAATCCAAGAGAACCATTCCATTCCTTCCTCTGGTGTCAACACAAAAATTCCCTGTGAACCAGCCCGGTTATTTCCTTCAGCAGAAAATTCTTTAGAAGACCAACAGGGATCTTCTCACACTACCCATCATGCATGCCTGTAATCCCAATACTTGGGAGGCTGAGACAGGAGGATCGCAGGTTCGAGGCCAGCCTTAGCTACTTAGCGAGACCCTCAGCAACTTAGCCAGACCCTATTTCAACATAAAAATAAAATTTAAAAAGGGCTGGGGGTGTAGCTCAAAGGTAGAATGTCCTTGGATTCAATTTCCAATAGAGTAACCCCCCATTTTTTAAAAAAGAGCTAGGGGTGTTGTTTGGAGGTAGAATGCCCTTGGGTTCAATCCCCAGTACAAAAAATAAAATAAAACAAAAATTAAAAAGTGATCCTTGTTTTCAGAATCTTACTTCTACTTCCTGGACAGAAAAGTCTGTTTCTAGCCAGATGTGGTGGCACATGCCTGTAATTTCAGTGCTTGGGAGACTGAAACAGGAGGATCGCCGGCTTGAGGCCAGCCTCAGCAACTTGGTGAGACTCTCAGCAACCTAGCTAGACCCTGGTTCAAAAAAATAAAATAAAGTAGGGTTAGGGGTATATTTTGGAGGTAGAATGCTCCTGGGTTCAATCCCCAGGACCAAAAAAAAAAAAAAATCTGTCCCTAGAGATATCTATCTATCATCTATCTATCTATCTATCTATCTATCTATCTATCTATAGATATATATGTATAGGAGCACCTTTGGAGGCTCTGGGTATCAGGATTTAACATATGAATTGGGGGAGACCCAGCTCGGCTTATGACGGCTTGAACCTAGAAGCAGGCAAATGAACTGGTAGGCCAGATCTGGAGATTACCAGCCTGGGTGTGTGTGTGTGTGTGTGTGTGTGTGTGTGTGTGTGTGGTGTGGTGCTGGGGATTGAACCCAGGGGCATTCTACCTCTGAACTACACCCCCAGTCCTATTTTATTTTTATTTGGAAACAGGGTCTTGCTAGGTTGATGAGAGTCTCACTACTTGCTGAAGCTATCCTCGAACCTGCGGTCTTCTTGTCTCAGCCTCCCATACTGGGATTACAGGTGTGCGCCACCACACCCTGCCTCTTTAGTGAAATTAAAAAGGATAGCCAGGCATGGTGGTGCATGCCTGGATTTGACCTTAAGTCAGTAGGGAGCCTGGGTGGACAACAGGCCACAGATGTGGCTCTGGCTGCCCGTGAGAGCGCTGCCAGGCTAAGGCAAAGGAGGAGTTCAGGTGCTGTGGACACAACTGGGGCAGGCGTGCAGGCAGCCCTGGGCCAAGGGGATGACGTCCGGTGTCCATGTCCCTAGGCATGGGAGTGTTTGCTTCCATCTCCCCACGATGAGACATAAGAGGAGATCAGACCCTGGTGGCCCGTCTCTGCCCCTCTAGTCTTGGAGAAGGGCTCCTGTCTAACCCCAAGCATGTTGTTCTTCCAGCTCTGCAAATCCATTTCTTTCCAGTACTATGAGTTTTAGAGCAGCTCCCTCGGCGCCCTCTGCTGGCCATCGCCCCACAGTGTGACAGCATCCAGCCCCAGGGGTCCAGCTGGGGGGTCACCAGCCACCCCAAACGGAGCTGCTGGAAAGGGCCAAGTGAGCTGGGACAGATGCCAGGAGAGGAAGGTTCTGAATACCAAAAGAACCGTGAAACATCTCATCAACAGCAGTTTTATGTTGATTGCATTTTGAGTATGTGTTACCAGCATGTTGGTTTAAGATACAGTATTAAAATTAATTTCATCTGGGTTTTTTTTTGTGGTACTGGGGATTGAACCCAGCGACATTCTACCTCTGAGCTACACCCCCCGCCCTATTTTTTATCCTTTATTTTGAAACAGGGTCTCACTAAGTTGCAGAGGGCCTCACTAAGTAGCTGAGGCTGGCCACAAACCCGGATCCTCCTGTCTCAGCCCCCAAGTACTGGGATTACAAGCGTGCACCACCACGCCTGGCTTCTGTTTTTTTTTTTAACTGTTACTTTTTGGGGGTAGTGAGGATTGAACCCAGGAATGCTCTACCACTGAGCTACACCTCCAGCCCTTTTAATTTTTTATTTTGAAATGGAATCTAGCAGCCAGGCATCATGACTAGGGCTGTAGTCCCAGTACTTGGTTGACTGAGACAGGAGGATTACAGGTTTGAGGCCAGCTTCAGCAACTTAGTGAGACCCTTTTAAAGAAAAAAAAAGGGGGGGAATAAAATAATAAAAATGAGCCAGGCATGGTGGCGCACACTTGTAATCTTAGTCCTTGGGAGGCTGAGACAGGAGGATCACAGAGCCTCACCAACTTAGCAAGGCCTTCAGCAACCTAGTAAGACCCTGTTTAAAAATAAAAAAAAATGAAAAGGGTCTAGCTCAGAGATAGAATGCTCCTGGGTTCAATCCCCAGTAATAAACAAACAAACAAACAAACAAATAAATAAATAAATAAATGGTTGAGGTGTAGCTTAGAGGTAGAATGCTCCCGGGTTCAATCCCCAGTACCACAAAAAATATATATATATGAAAAATATACATATATACACACACACATATATGTGAAAAACCACATGAAACCTGACCAGGAATGACTCGCTGAGCACCTCCTGGGCCAGCTCTGGGCTGTGCGTTGACCTTCACTTCCCGATCAGTACTCATGATGACCCTATAGGGTGGATGTTGTTATCATCCCTGATTTTGCAGTTGAGGAAATCGAGGCACAGAGAGGCTAAGTGACAGGTCCTGGGGTGCACAGTGGATTGGTGGCTTAGCCCAGGTTCCCATCCAGGTGGTGTCACCAGTGGAGGGGAGAGTATGCACAGACTGACCCAGGAAATGTGCCCCATCCTGTCCTGGGGCCTGAGACTCCCACTGGGGAGGATGCAAAGGGGGTGGGAGCCAGGATTATAATTTCCACCTCTCTTGGGGGCCAGAAGGATGCAGAAAAGAAACTGCACTCCACCCCTCCTGTGGGACTGTGGTATAACAGGAAAGCAGGAATCTATCATTCATTCATTCATTCATTCATTCATTCATTCAAGCAAGCCTCTTATCTGTTTTGAGGGCCTACTATGTACCCAGCATTGTTAAGATAAATAAGATAGCCCCTGTCTGCTCACAGAAATCCACTTAGACTGAGCGGGGTGGGGGCATATACAAGGAAATAGAAAATAGGAGCCGGGCGTGGTGGCGCAAGCTTGTAATCCCAGTACTTGGGAGGTGGAGACTGGAGGATCAGGGTTCGCAGCCAGCCTCAGCTCGCTCTCTCTCTCTCTCCCCCATCTCTCTCTCTCTCTCTCTCTCTCTGTCTCTCTCTCTCTCTCTCTGTCTCTCTCTACCTAGTGAGGCCCTCCGCAACTTTGTGAGACCCGGTTTCAAAATAAAGTATAAAAAATAGGGCTGGGGGTGTAGCGCGGAGGTAGAACGCCCCTGGGTTCAATCCCCAGTACCGCAAAAACAAAAAAAAAAGAAAATAGGGGTTCAAGGCTGGGCATGGTGGCACATGCCTATAGCAGGTTCGAGGCCAGCCTCAGCAACATAGGGAGACCTTCAGCAACGTGGTGAGAACTTGTTTCAAAATAAAGAGTAAAATAGGGCTGGGGGTATAGCTCAGGAAGAATGTTCCTGAGTTAAATCCCCAGTGCCACACACATGAAAACAGAGATTCTGGCATGGGCTAGTAATTTGAAGAAAATAAGACAGGAAGATGGCTGGGGTAGGCAGGGTGTCGGGGTTAGGGGGCTTTAGGGTCACTTTTCTAAGGTTTAGCCCAGGATCTGCATGCTTACCAAGGGTTGCCTTCCACAGTGACTGTGGTAGTGTCGGTCAGGGTCCCCTGAAGAACACTGGCCATGTGTCTGTCCGTGGACTCTGAGCCTCTTCTGCATCCCAGAAGAGCGGGTTTAGGTTGGGGAGAAGCCACTTCCCCACAGTCCCTCTTCTCAGGCCCCCTAGATGTCTAGAGAGCCCCCATAGTGAGTCCAGCCTGGGGCTCTAAACCTGCACGTACACACAGTCCAAGGCCTGAGAATGGAATTTTCCAGGCACTCTGGATCCCTCCTCCTTCTTCTCCAGGCCCCTCCTCCTCTCTGTCTGGGCAGTTTACATAGAAACGATGCCTCCAGGCCAGAGCTCTTGGGGAGACTGAGGCAGGAGGGTAAAGACTCCCCAAGTAGCCAGGTGGAGGGATGGGGGCTAGGTCTTTTTGCAACTGAAAGGGGGTTTTGCAGGAAGAAGGAGAGTAGGCCTACACACATCTCTGTAGTCTCTGGGAGAAATTCAAGATCACCCCAAAGGAACAGTGATATAAATGCTCCCCACTCTTCAGTGTGCGCATTCATAGATTAGACTGCTTGTCTACTC
Organism: Glis glis; assembly: GCA_004027185.1. Classification (NCBI taxonomy): domain Eukaryota; kingdom Metazoa; phylum Chordata; class Mammalia; order Rodentia; family Gliridae; genus Glis; species Glis glis. The sequence continues at coordinate 11,997 of PVJS01036241.1, forward strand.
CACAAATGTCTATTTTATTGATATGATGATTAACATGGACAATTGTGTTAATATAGTAATTCTTTGTCTATTTCAGGCTGCTGGTACCATCCTAGACACACAAATGGATGAAGGGAAAAACCCACAAAGCCTTTTAACAGTGCTTGCTTCTTACGTGGGGTGGCCACACAAAAATACACATAGAAATCAATATATAAAGTGATGGAACCAGGTGTGGTGGCGCATGCCTGTAATCCCAGTACTTGGGAGGCTGAGAAAGGAGGATTGCAGGTTTGCGGCCAGCCTCAGCAATTTAGCAAGGCCCTCAGCAACTTACTGAGACCCTGTTTCAAAATAAAAAATAAAATAGGGCTGGGGGTGTAGCTCAGAGGTAGAATGCCCCTGGGTTCAATCCCCAATACCACAATAAATAAGTAAATAAATAAATTAAATGATGGCAGATGTTGGTATGTCCTGGGAAGACTCATGTTGTTTAAAATTAAATTTAGCCGGGCGTGGTGGCGCACACTTGTAATCCCAGTACTTGGGAGGCTGAGACTGGAGGATCCAGGTTCGCGGCCAGCCTCAGCTACTTTGTGAGGCCCTCTGCAACTTAGCAAGACCCTGTTTCAAAATAAAGAATAAAAAATAGGGCTGGGGTGTAGCTCAGAGGTAGAATGCCCCTGGGTTCAATCCCCAGTACCAAAAAAATAATAAAATTAAATTAAATTTAACTTTCAGCCGGGCGTGGTGGCGCACGCTTGTAATCCCAGTACTTTGGGAGGCGGAGACCAGAGGACCCGGGTTCGCGGCCAGCCTCAGCTCTCGCTCTCTCTCTCTCTCTCTCTCTCTCTCCCTAGTGAGGCCCTCTGCAACTTCGTGAGACCCGGTTTCAAAATAAAGTATAAAAAAATAGGGCCGGGGATGTAGCGCGGAGGTAGAACGCTCCTGGGTTCAATCCCCGGTAGTGCAAAAAAAAAAAAAAAATTTAACTTTCATTTGAGGAAATTTTCTTCTTCCTTCTTTGAAGCCACATCTGCTCAGCCTTCCTTCCCCAATGTTTTGCCCTCCACAGAAGCATCCTTGGACCCCTCTCTATCTCCCAGGTCAGTCTACTTTTCATAAATTTTTCCTTTCTCCAAGCAGTGCATATATTCCCGTACAATCATCCAATACACAAATTTGCGCACCCGCAGATTCAACCAACTTTGGACCAAAAATATTTGGGAAAAAATTGCTTCTGTACCAAATATTCATGCTTTACCCCCTTGTCATCATTCCCTAAACAATACAGATTAACAACTATTTGCATAGCATTTACATTGTACAAGGTATTGTAAGTAATCTAACCCAGGTATGGTGGCACATGCCTTTAATCCCAGCACTTGAGAGGCTATGACAGGAGGATTACAGGTTCAAGGCCAGCCTCAGCAATTTAGAAAGAACCTCAGCAACTTAGTGAGAACCTGCTTCAAAATAATTAAGGAAAGCTGGGTGTGGTGGTGTACACCTGTAATACCAGTACTTGGGAGGCTGAGACAGAAGGATGACAGGTTTGAGGACAGCCTCAGCAATTTAATGAGACTCTCAGCAACCTAGCAAGATCCTATTTCAAAACAAAAAATAAAAAGGACTGGGGGTATAGCTCGGAGGTAGAATGCCCCTGAGTTCAATCCCCAGTACCACAAAAAAAAAAAAAAATTAAGAAAGGGGGATTCGGGGGTAGTTCAGAGGTAGAATGCTCCTGGGTTAAAGCCCCAGTATCACAAAAGGAAAAAAAGTGGGGAGGGGGCTGAGGGTGTAGCTCAAAGATAGAATGCCCCTGTTTTCAATCCTTACCACCAAAAATTCATATTATAATAATAAAATATAATAAGAATAAGAAGGAGAAGAGGAAGAGGAAGAAGAAGAAGAAGGCAGGAGTGGTGGCACACACCTGTTATCTCAGTACTTGGGAGGCTGAGACAGGAGGATCACAGATTCACAGCCAGCCTCAGCTACTTAGTGAGGCCCTCTGCAACTTAGTGAGATCCTGTTTCAAAATAAAAATAAAAAATAGGGTTGGGGTGTAGCTCAGAGGTAGAATGCCACTGGGTTCAATCCCTAGCACCACAAAAAAAGTATACAGGAAGATTTGCATAGATTATATGCAAATACTACTCCTTGGGGGTTCTGGAATTGATCCTACTCAGTCATACACTGAGGAGTGGCTGTATACATGAAGCACCTACTATGTGCTGGGCACTAGGATGGGCAGCCAGAGGGGGCTGCAGGAGGAGACCATGAATGACAGTCTTCATTCTCCTGCAATGAACTTACTCTGTGCTGAAGTGGGAAACAATAAAAAGAAACAAGATAACAAGCTTATTTAAGCATAAAAGTAGGATAAAGGGAAGAAAGGAGAGCCCTTTGCTCTCACCCGCCTGGAGAGCTGCCTGGGACTGCCCCATTTTGATGCAGGTGCAGTCTGGTTAATATTGTTTTAACAATCCTGGGCTGACAGTAACAGGCACAGTGACAAGTGATGTACAAGCAGCATCCATTATGATTTTCACCATAATCCAGGAAGCTAGAAAAAAAAAAAAAATATATATATATATATATATATATATATATATTTCCCCATTTTTAGAAGAGAAAACTGGCTCAGAAAAGTGAAGTCTCTTTCCTGAGCTTCTGTTCTTTTATTCAATCCCCTTGCAAATATTTACTGGGAACCATTCATATGGCAGGTTGGGATTCTAAGACACATGCAGTCTGGAAAGTTCCATCTTGTGAGTGTCTCCCAGCCTCCTCCCCATCAGCCTCAGTTCCCATGGCAACCATCAAAGCCTGACTGCATCATTTACACAGTGGATGCTCCTAAGTACCACAGCAGAGGAAGGGATGCCAGAGGGAGCGGCCGCACTGGGGGAGGACATGGTCCTGTAGGATCCCCACCTGGAATTCAGATCCGGCACATCTTTGGGGTGCATTAAAATTTAAAAAGTGTATCTATTTTCTTTTTTGGTACTGAGGATTGAACCCAGGGGCATTCAACCTCCAAGCTACACCCCCAGCCCTTTTTATTTTTTATTTTGAAATAGGGTCTCCCTAAGTTGCTGAGGGTCTTGCTAAATTGCTGAGACTGTCCTCAAAGTTTTTTTTGTGTGTGTGGCACTGGGGATTGAACTCAGGGGCAGGCTACCTCTGAGCTATACCCCCAGCCCTATTTTATTTTTATTTAGAAACAGGGTCTCACTAGGTTGCTGAGAGTCTCACTACTTGCTGAGGCTGTCCTTGAACCTGTGATCCTCCTGTCTCAGCCTCCCAAGTCCTGGAATTATAAGCATACGCCATCATGCCCAGCTAGAAATGCACATTTAAAATGGTGTCTTTGCAAAAGAGCAAAACCCAGCTGTGCACACCTTTGCAAACAGGAGTACAAATCGCAGGTTCCTGCTTTGTGGTAGACACCATAACTATGATCCAAACAGCTTTTGTTCTCACCAATAGTTGGTTATTTGATTCATCCTGTCAACAAATCTTTGTTAAGTGCTTTGTGTTTTCCAGACCCTGTTCTAGGTGGTGGGCACCCAAGATGGATAATAGCCTTTGTTCTCATTGGTGTTGGCCTCATATTTAAAGAAATAGTGACAGCCGGGCGTGGTGGCTTGTAATCCCAGTACTTGGGAGGCGGAGACAGGAGGATCCGGGTTTGTGGCCAGCCTCAGCTACTTAGTGACATCCTCAGCAACCTAGTGAGACCCTGTTTCAAAATAAAGAATAAAAAAAAATCCGAGGTAGAATGCCCCTGGGTTCAATCCCCAGTACCACACACACACACACACACACACACACACACACACACAAAATAGTGAATAGTTACAGATACAATAAAGATATAGGTGTGGGTATGGTTATAGGTGTAGAGATAGATAGATATATATACATATGTGCATTTATACCTTACCATAATCTTTGTATACATAGATTTAGCCACATACATCTTTTTTTTTTTTTTGCAGTACTGGGGATTGAACCCAGGGGCATTCTACCTCCAAGCTACACTCCCAGCCCTGTTTTTTTTTTATTTTTTATTTTTAAACAGGGTCTCACTAACTTGCAGAGGGCCTCACTAAGTAGCTGAGGCTGGCCATGAACCCGGATCCTCTGGTCTCAGTCTCCCAAGTACTGGGATTATAAGCATGCACCACCACGCCCGACTTAGCTACATATATCTTGTAGTGTTACATTATCCACATAATAATATATTGGGGTAAGATACAGAGTAACAGGTAAGGGCTGCTTTAGGTAGGGATCAGGGAATTTATAAGGAGAGGGGAAGGAAATAATTGAGTAGACCAGGTATTTCTGCTGAAAAGCTGGTGGACTCTGAATCTATACTTGTCCCCAAATCCAAATCTGAACTCTTTTCTGGGACCAGTTTCAGAGCTCAGCCCAAACAACAAAACATCTGGGTTCCTCCCAGGACCAAAATTTACAAGTCAGGTGGGACCCAGGCTGGGCTGAAAGGAGAACTGCATCATGAATGACAGGAGAAAAGGGGCTCTGTGTATGCTGATCTGGCTGATCAATGAGATGGGAACTTTCCTCTGTGGCTTCCTGACTTGGAAGGATCTTCCCCTTTTAGTATCTATTTCATACCTCAAGTAGCCATTAAAACATGCAAATAGCCGGGCGTGGTGGCCCACACCTGTAATCCCAGTACTTGGGAGGTTGAGATAGGAGGATCACAGGTTTCAGGCCAGTCCCAGCAATTTAGTGAGACTTTGTTGTCTCACTAAAGTATACATGTGTGCATGTATACTTCTACCATCCTGAAACCCATCAACATGTATGATTACAATGTACCAATAAAAAAAAAAAGCCAGGCGTGGTGGCACATGCTTGTAATCCCAGTACTTGGGAGGCTGAGACTGGAGGATCCAGGTTTGCGGCCTGCCTCAGCTACTTAGCAAGGCCCTCCATAACTTAGGGAGACCCTGTTTCAAAATAAAGAATAAAAAATAGGGCTGTGGGTGTAGCTCAGAGGTAGAATGCCCCTGGGTTCAATCCCCAGTACCAAAAACAAAACAAAAAACATGCAAATAGCCAGGCCTGGTAGCCCACACCTGTAAGTAATCCCAGTACTTGGGAGGATGAGACAGGAGGATCGAGATTTAGCAAGGCCCTCAGCACCTTAATGAGACTCTGATTCAAAATAAAAAATATAAAGGGCTGGAGGTGTAGCTCAGAGGTAGCATGCTCCTGGGTTCAATCCTAGTGCCAGAAATAAGTAAATAAATATTAAAATAAATTAATTAAGGGTTTATTGAATGTTCCTGATCCTAAGTCAAGGAGCACCTGCATATCAAGGGCCAGTTATGTGTCTTCAAGTTTCTGGGAATACAGGGTAAGCAGACATACAAAATCTCTAAAATTACTGGTAGAATGTCCACTGTGATGCAGGGATGTAGAAAGCAAACAAGTAACTTACTCCTCCCAACAGCCCTGTTACCTGGGGACAGTGCTCATGTCCATTCGAGAAGAGTAAGAGGCGTCAGAGAGCTGAGGTCAATGACTAAAAACCATGTAGCCGAGTGTGGTGGCATGTGCCTGTAATCGTAGTACTTGGGAGGCTGAGACAGAGGGATTGCAGGTTTGAGGACAGCCTCAGCAACTTACCAAGATCCTGAGCAACTTAGCAAGACTCTGTTTCAAAATAAAAAATAAAATAGGAGCTGGGCGTGGTGGTGCATGCCTGTGGTCCCAGTACATGGGAGGCTGAGACAGGAGGATCGCAGGTTCGAGGACAGTCTCAGGAAGTAGTGAGACTCTCATCAACCTAGCGAGACCCTGTTTCAAAATAAAAATAAAATAGGGCTGGGGGTGTAGCTCAGAGGTGGAATGCCCCTGGGTTCAATCCGCAGTTCCACAAAAAATAAAAATAAAAAGGAAAAGGGGTGTAGCTAGAATGCCTCTGGGTTCAATCTCCAACACCACACACACATGCATATACAAAATATTACCCAAAGCCATGCATTTCCATCTGCTTATAAATGGTAAATACAGATATTTATCAAGCACCCATCCCACGTCCAGACGAGGCTTTTGCACACACATATTGCCTGGGATATTCCAGTCTCCAAGTCCGCAGGGCCCCTTCCTCGCCCGCCCTGCCCCCCAGCAGTGGTTTCCATGGCGACTGCATGAGTACCCTGCAGGGCAGGAGGAATGGCTACTGTCAGAGTGACCTGGACTGAGGATAGTAGTACTGGGGGAGGATAAACCCTTCAATGCCCACCTGACCCCACTTATGGGTCCACTTAAGACTTTAGGGCTCAGTAGAGGCCTCCTGGATGGGGTCTTTGCATAAAAGGAAAACAAAACAAAAACCTGTTCATGCAAGCCACTGCCCACTCAAAAATAAAACAATTTAAAAAATCACAGGTTCTCGTCTGGCAGCTGCTGCAGGTGCCAGAGACGCCCCAATTATCTCTCCTCACTATTCAGCGAGCCTTGTTATCCCTCAACACAAGTTGATGGAGGACTTATTGTGTGCCAGGGATGCTGTTAGGCACTTGAAAATCATTTCAAAACCCTCTTGCTCTACAGAATGAAAGCCAGTCTACAAAGGCTTTCAGGAGCTCTCTCCCAAAGAATCACAAGTGGGAGGTGTCCATTTATTCTCATCTCAAAAGACATTTGGCTCCTGTTTTCTGGAACCCAGGAGCCCCAGCCACCTGGAGCAACTGATGGGAAATTAATAAAAGCAAAGACCCAATTGAGGCTTGTGCCCCAGATTACAGTGAAGGGAGGGGGAGACAGGTGTAGACTGTGTGTGGCAGGTGTAGACTGTGTGTGGTATGTGGAGATTGTATGTGGCAGTCCATTCAGGAGTTAATTGCTGTTGACTTTGGCAACGCTGCTACTATTCACCACAATGCAAAGATCTCAGGACAGGTGCTTTTCAATAGGACCTTTGAAGACTGGGGAAATTCTCCACAATTCTGGGCCTCAGGAAAGGAAGCAGATGGTACATGGGGACAAAGCGTGGAACATCTGCTTGAGCGAATGTCTGTTTGGCTTTTCCCCCACAAAACTGTATAAACTGTCAGTGTTTTCTTCTGATTACAGGCTTCTTTCCAGATTGCTCTTATAAATGCATGGACATTGTGGCTCTAAAATAGCATGGCCCTCTGCCGATGGTGGCAGTTAAGAGGGGAGTTTGTTCAGAATCCCGTCGAGAATAGATGTAAGGTGTTTTTCTTCAGAGGGAGTTAATCATTATGCCAAGAAGAATGAACACAGGTGGAAGAATTGTGTGCAGAGGCAGCCTGGTACAGTGTTGCAGGCCTGTAATCCCAGTACCTGGAAAGCTGAGACAGGAGGATTGAAGGTTTGAGGCCAGCCATCACAATTTTGTGAGATGCTCAGCAAATTGGCAAGATCCTGTTTCAAAATGAAAAATAAAAAGGAGCCGGGTGTGGTGGTTCATGGGTTCATTCCCCAGTACCAAATAAATAAAAATAGAAAGGGCTGGGGGTGTTACTTGGAGGTAGAATGCCCCTGGGTTTAATCCCCAGTACCCCCCAAACACACAGTGCAGTCCCAACAAACCCATCATAAACTGAGAATATTCTAAGTGCCCAGCATCATGAGAGAGCATCATTCCATTTATCACCAGCCCAAGCAAAGATCAAGATGCAAAATTCAAAGTTCATTTTCTATTGAATGCATACTGCTTTCACACTGGCAAGGTAAAAAATTTTAAATCAAACCATCATTAGTTGTAGACTATTTGCACAATTCATGCAAGCCCTGTAATCCCAGTACTTAGGAGGCTGAGACAGGAGGATTGCAGGTTCGAGACCAGCCTCAGCAATTTAGCAAGACCCTCAGCAACTTAGGGAGACCTTGTTTCAAAATAAAAAGGGCTGGGGGTTTAGCTTGGGGGTTTACCCTGGGTTCATCCCCCTGTACCAAAAACAAAACAAAACAAAACTTTGTATGAATATGCAAAATGGAGTCCTGATTCTAATGTGATGTTGCTGATTAGAAACAGGTTTTCACTTGTACCAGTGTCTGGCAGGAGACTGATAAACTGCAGAGGATGCAGGTGGCTTGTTGGGTGGGACTGTTCCCAGGTGACAGAATCTCAGCATCTGGGGACCCTGCCAGCTAGGGACCTCCTGGCCACCAATCTTTGTGCCAATCAGCCTCCACAAACTGGAGGACATTGAGTTAAGTGAAACGAGCCAGGCACAGAAAGAAGTGAAACGAGCCAGGCACAGAAAGATAAAATCCGTGTGTCCTCACTCATGTGTGAAAACCAAAAAACTGACTTCATAGAAGGAAAGAGTAGAACAGTGATCACTAGGGATTAGGGAGGGTTGGGAGGTTGAGGATAGAGGAGGTTACATAATGGTACCAAAATACAGTAGAAAAGAAAAATAAGTACTAATGTCACACAGTACTATAGTAGGATCACTATAGTTTACATTTGTTTTATTATTTATTTCTTGGTGCTGGGGATTGAACCCAGGGACATTCTACCTTTGAGCTACACCCCAGCCCTATTTTTTTTTTTTTTTTTTTTTTTT
>PVJS01036242.1:0-20553 GCA_004027185.1 Glis glis
GAGGGCCTCGCTAAGGGGGGAGAGAGAGAGAGAGAGAGAGAGAGAGAGAGAGAGAGCACTGAGGCTGGCCGTAAACCTGGATCCTCCGGTCTCCGCCTCCCAAAGTACTGGGATTACAAGCGTGCGCCACCACGCCCGGCTTCATAGCTACCATTGATTCGAAGAATCTTTTCAGACAGTCCAGCTGTTCAAAAGGTAATACCTCGGTTTCATCTACCCGGTGTCAAGCACTCTCTCTCTATTTCACCATGTGTTCACATCACCCCTCCACTAGTCTGCCACCACTTCCTTTTTCCATTCTTACTCACCTCAGCAACATTATTTTGGGATAGCCATAACTTAAGTCTCCAATTCTTTGTTATTTAGTATTGAGGGTGGATAACAAGAGGATACTAGACAGTCTGAGGTTTCTTAAATTCGCATCTTGAATAGCTTGAAGGAATGTCATTGTTCCTTAATGTGGAATTGGAGAACAGTCGCTGTGGGTGTACCCATGCCATAGTCCAGTTGTTCTTAAACTGATTACATATGCACAAATTCCACATCCAGACATTAAGACTCTGTCTTAATAATGGATGGGGCCTCATAATCCATTTCTGTAGTTGCCTCAAGCAATTTTAATGCCGCTATTCGTGGACCACAATTTGAAAATGAGGCCCACTGCATGGAGCCACTATACCAAATCTCTTCAATAATTAATGCACATAGGAATCACTAGGTTTCATCTTAAGTTGAGGGTTGCAGATTCAGCGGGTCTGGAATGAGGCTTGAGATGTCATGTTTCTAACAAGCACCCAGTGGATGCTGGTGGTGTAGAGACCACACTGTGACATTGCTGGGAACTGGTATTCACATAGATGAAGGTATCCATGGCACCTGCTGGACTACCGAAAGCTGTAGCTTTGTGAAAACATGTTCATAATCTGTTTACAGGCTGGGTCTCTTTTGCCTTTCTAGTTGAATTAATTTGTCAATGACCATGCTACAGAGATAGAAGAACACTTTGACAATTTGTATTTATAAAATAATTAGAATTAAATTTTAATCAATTTTTCCAAAGGACCATGGTCTTTAAAATTACTAAACAATAGTTGTGAGGCATTGGGAATAAGCTATTTTAGGAGTTCCTTGCCATCACAAACGACCACAGACGGGGTGGCTTAAAGAACAGAGGCTGATTTTCTCACAGCTGTGGAGGGTAGAAGTCCAAGATCAAGGTGTCAGGAGGTTTGGTTTCTTTGGGGCCTCTCTCCTTGGCTTTCAGACAGCTGCCTTCTTGCTGGGTCTTCACAAGGCCTTTCCTCTGGTGGAATTCCTAAACCCCAGTAAGTTAGAATGTGACTGTATTGGAAATGTTAAATAAAGGGGAAGCCATTTGCCTGAAGCAGCATCTTCTGAGTTCCTACATAACAAACCGCAGCCTAACAGTATGTGAACAAAACCTAGGATTATAACAAACAGCAGAGTTTCCACCAATCACAAGCAGCTGGGTTTCAGCCAATCACAGGCCATCCATTTATCGCACCATGCCCAAATAAGGTGGGCAACTAGAGGTTGCCAATTAGGTGATTTCTCTCTGCACCCCTGCCTTATAAGTGTTCACTGCGCATGCCGGTGCGGTGGGTGGAGCTCTCTGACCTTGTCATCTGAGTGCTGCCTGGGTCATGAATCATTGTTTGCCCAAACAAACTCTGTTCAATTTAAATAGCTTAAAGTTTTTCTTTTAACAGGACATACAGACTTTAAAAAGGTAATTAAGTTAAAATGGGGCCTTCAGTGGAATCTCAAATTCTATTTGAATGGTGTCCTTATAAGAAGGTAAAATTGGACATACACCAAGTCACTAGAAGTGTGTGTGCCCAGAGTGACGTGGAAGAGGTGGCTAGAGGGCAGCCATCCAGAAGCCAAGGAGAGAGAATTCAGAGGAAACAAACTGTGGGCACCAGGTCTTGATGTTCTATCCTCTACAACTGTGAGAAAATGAATTTCTGGTGTTTATGTCACTCAGTCTTGGGATTTTCTTATGTCAGAAACTAATACACAAAGATTATTTCTATAGGCAATAAAAATCAGTGTGGGACATTTCAATAAACAACACAGAGCTTTTGGCTTCTTTCACATTGAGTGAACCACACTGTATGCATCTTTTTCACATCATGCAAACAAAAAATTCCTAAATATAAGAGCAAACACGGTTGAATATGCATATAAGTTATTTCAGCCCAAACACAAGTTGAAGAGCAGACCATTCAGAAAGAAATTCCAAAAGTTGCTTTCCCCTATATGAAATCCTATAGAATTTTAAGTCATCATTAACTGAGAACTAATCAGTTCAAGCTGGCAACAAGTTTTAAACATTCATTAAATAGATACATAATTGTGATTAGTTTGTTGGCATGCCTTGACACCCAAACATAAGCCTTACCTTCGTTTTGGGTTCTAGAATTTTTACTCCATAAATTGATATTTGTAATTCAACTTTAGGAATTTTCTGGCCTTCAGATTTCTTGATGTGTCTTGCAAACTACAAAAAAGTTAAAATAGCTATAGTTCTGTTTTTGTAGAGAATAAACACAAATAAATAGATATTCAAAGTCTGTATTCAATGTCAAGCGTTCATTAACTGAAGCACTGTCCATTTTAAGTATTTTATAAAAAGTAGCTTCAAAATATTTAATAACCATAGCAATCTACCATTATAATCCAGATTGGCTTTATGTAACTTTTTAAAAACATGATTTTTTTTAGTGCACTGCTTTCATGATATTTGAAAAACTGAATTCATACCAGGTAGTTGAGAAAACAGAGAGCGCTTCATGGGACGATGGGCAGGGATCAAAATATTTTTCTGTGGATCTTTTGATTTTGGTACCTTTAGAGACTTGCAGCTCACCAGCTGCTGGATTTGCCATGTTTGCCATTGTTATATACCAACTTAGTTTGGCACACTGTCCTGCCCAACCAAATCAATGCGCAAGAACTGACGGCGGCTTCCAAACTGGAGCCAAGAACTGAAGCAACTGTATCAACCAGCTAAAAGACCCGGATATAGCTCTAGATTAAGTCTAACATTTAAATAGAGTGAATATTTTAAAAACATAACATTTTAAGTGCCTTCAAAGTAGTATGTATTGTATCTTTTCACCAAAATAGTTCAGTGTATGTAAATGTTAGGTTCTGTTATAAAATCAAAAAGAAAATCAGAATACTTCTGCACTTAGTAGATAGTTTCTGCATCTCTCCCGGGCTTGCCAGATTTAGTGGTGGAAAAATTATAGGAAGCCAGTTAAAATTGAGTATTAAACAATGAACATATTTTAAACTTTTTATTTTTGAATACATACACACATATGTATACACACATACTGCGTATACTATGAGGCCTAAGTATGTCTCGGGAAATATTTGGGACATACTTAACATTTTTAAAAAGTTATTCATTGCTTATCTGAAATTCAAAGTTTTCTGAGTATCTTGACTTTTACCTGGCAACCCCACTGTCTACTTTTCTTCTTGCCTTGCTATCTCAATCCTTTTTTTCAAGAAAGGGGAAAAACACCTATTTTTTTTTTAAAAAATGGGTTTTCTTACTCCTCTTCTAGGACTCCCAAAAGTTATTTTCCTGGGTAACATTTTCCTCAGTGTGGGGAGAGTTGAACTAACTTGACTGGAAACAGAGCACATGTAAGGCCAGGCAGGGCTCCAGCCCTCTCGTGTGTCCTCTTCATTCACACTGTGCATTTCACTCTAATTTAGGGCAGATGTGAATCCACATGCTATAGCCCAGTCCTGGAGCAGAGTGGCTAAAAGCCTTTTTCTCTTTTCATGGTTTGGCACTGCCATGGAGAGGAACATAATTAATGCAGATACAACTGCCTTGAAGTGTTTGCCTTCATGTCCCAGGGGGTACCATGGGCTTTATTCCATGTTGGGTGGTATAATTTTTCAGTTTGCTGTCTTTCTTTCCTGCTCTATGACTGTAGGAAGCTTCCCCTCCTTTTTTTTTTAATCCAGCAGTCTTACATTCTGCACATGACTCAACCAACTTGTGCCAGAGTATTTCCTTTTTTGTCTTTAAGAAACATGTTTTGCTTTGATGCAGATCAAAAATTACTCCAGCTCTCTCCCCCCCAAAAAATGTGTACTAATTTTCATTTCCCTTCATAATCTCCTTCTTGAACTGGCATAATTAAACAATTTAGGGGTTTTCACATATGAAGGCTCACAAAAATAAATCAGAGGCTCTGCCTCTACTTGGCTGCCTGGGTCTAAGCAAAGCCAGTCCTGCATCCCACAAGCACAAGAGGCAGAGGCTCGCGAGGCCTCTTCCACATCTGGACACACCACTCCTGAGACCTCTCACATGAATTGTGAAACATGCTATTTTGCAAAAAGTCTACCCCAAAGAATCAGGAATATTAAACTTATATGTCGAGAAGGAAAGAAAGAGTGGAAGAAGTGAAGAAAGGAAGGAAGCAGGGGCAGATGGTGGGAAACACACGCACGCACGCACACACACACACAGGCACACACGCACGCACGCACGCACAAGGGGTGAAAGAAAGGAAGGAAGAGAGGAAGGAAAGGAAGGGGAAGGAGAGAAGGAGAGGAAGCATAAAACCTAAGACATCTGATCCCAGGTTCCTGAATCCATTCTCTCTGCTTCATATCAAGATGAAGTAATTGGGCTCAAAGAAGCATCCGCAATTATCCAATGGAATCACACCATTTCGAAGATGGGAAAAGTGAGTCCCAGAGAAGCTGCGTACTGTGGTCATAAAGTGGGTTTGTAGTACCTACGCCTAGAACCTACTTTTGCAGCTTTGCACTCAATAACCTTTTTTTACTGTTTTTTTTTCTTTTTGGTACTGGGGATGGAACCAAGGGGCATTCTATCTCTGAGCTAGACCCCCAGTCCAATTTAATTTTTTATTTTGAAACAGGGCCTTACTAAATTGCTGAGTGTCTTACTAGGTTGCCAAGGCTGTCCTCAAACCTGCAATCCTCCTATCTCAGCCTCCCAAGTACTATGATTACAGGTGTGCGCCACCATACCCAGCTACTACCCCTTTTCTTCTACACGGCACATTTTCTGCATTTAATAAATAAAATTCCCAGTTCTGTTTTCATGTATATCAAGGTTGATACTTGTTATTGAACTGGTTGCTGAATATATGTTGCAAAACTTTTGTGCTTAAGGTTATAGTCAATTGATTTAGATTTTAAACAGTTCAATATTCTTCTTCCTGTCTCTATTTTTTCTAAAACTTAAGCGTACTGTATTCTACAATTTGCAGGCTCTTCTCTGCCCTCCCTTTCCTACTTGTAGACTTCTAAATTGTGCTCCAAAATAATTCTAACTTGGAAGTGTCAGAAGACACTGGGAGACATGCTGACCAGTGTGTATTACACTGTGTTTGTCCCTCTTTCTTTCGTATTTTAATGTTAATGATTGAAGAAGGGTCTTGCAATTTCTTTTTTTTTCCCCTTCAGTTGATTCAGTTTTTGGTTGACCTAGACAGATAGCATGATCTTCCATTAAACTTGACTATAATAATCTAATAAAAATAATCAAAAGGGGAGGGGAGTATAAATATCCTGGATAATATCTGGGCCGAACAAACAAAATGATGGGAAAGGATGAAGTGTTGACTGGAATACACTAGGCTTTTAGTTCAACATATATCACTGATAAGTAAAATTCTGTGCTAAAGAAAATGTAAAGGAAGCATTGAGCTTCTCGATGCTTTCTGTTTAGAAAGGGAAATCTAACTATATTACTAATGAAACATACATCGTTGGGCAAGAAAATTAACTTATTACTTTGGGCCCGTTTTTCTGAGCTATGCCTCTTTGGGTTCATTATACTTATATACATTATTAAAGTATCCCTAACAATCACGTGGGGGAAATGAGCTATGTTCATATGTAGTAAAATTAATCTCTACATATTTTATTAATTAAACAACTGGTGTTGAAGACAAAACAGAATTATGCTGCACAGAGAGAACGAGGTTGAACTGACTGGGTGGAGACTAACAGGACAGGACAGTGATTTCCAAAGGCCATATTTCCTTGAAGTAACTTCATGTAATTTTAATTTAGCTCCCCTCGGGTGAGGGTTTCTCCTCTAAAACTGGGGCTCAGGAATGCCCCAGGAAATCTGGGGCATTTCCTGGTTATCTCCCAGGAAACTGACAAGTGTTGAATCTATTTCCCAATACTTATTCCCTTGCAAACATCAGAAATAGTTTATGAAATACAATGAGCCCTCTGACATTAGTACTAGTTGTATTAATAAAAAGAGATGAATAGCTATTCAAAATGAAATTCATGACAATAACAATGCTATTAAATAAAGAAGCAGAAAGGGTTTTTAAGTTATTACATTTTGAAATATTTGATATCTTACTAACTCTCAGGCTAAAACATGATTAAGAAATAGAAAACATGCTGTTTTGAC
Organism: Glis glis; assembly: GCA_004027185.1. Taxonomy (NCBI): domain Eukaryota; kingdom Metazoa; phylum Chordata; class Mammalia; order Rodentia; family Gliridae; genus Glis; species Glis glis. The sequence goes on from PVJS01036242.1 coordinate 6,464, forward strand.
ATTTATATAATCTGAAAGTAAAGACTCTACTACTTATAAAATAATTACATTTATGAGAAATTTGTAACTATAAGTTATCCATAAAATAACAGAAAAATACTAAATGAAAGTTGTAAAATCTTTCTTGAAACAAAGCATACATAATGAAACAGAGAAGCATGACAAATAGTTTACAGAAATCTTGAAGATTTCCATCAGCTTGTATTATTCTTTAAATTGGAATCTGTACTTAATGTTAGAAGCCAATACGTTTAACATTGCAAACTTTTGAAACAGGAGAAAATATAAATAAAATGTTACTGTATGTGGCAAATAAAATCAAACGCTAAACTACAGCAGATTTTAAAAAGTAGTCAAAATACATAAGTTTGAGAAAATTAAGCAGAACATTTTAATGGGGTTGGGTACACAACCTAGAGCTGAGGAAATTTTACTTTGGTAGAGTCATACTGCCACCTGCTGGTCATTTCCACAAGATAACGAACTTAAAAAGGATTCCTGTCAACTTTTTAAAAATGTGTAAATATCCTTGACATACATTGAATTGTAGCTCTCATCTCTGACACAAATAAAAATTACAATAAAACATGTAAAATACATTTTATTTATTCTCATTAGTGCTTGAATCTTTACCCTTTGATACACTCAACAGAGTAGATTACTTATTAGATACTTATTTTTCTGGAAGGCTCTTGAAAGACAAAATATACTACCAACTAAGAATGCATTTTTTAAAATTACATTACATAATTTTTATCTTATTGTCAATCATATTCCTTTATTAACAGAGTACATTTCTAAGTGTGAAACTACATAGGAATACCACATAATATCCCACAAAAATGAGTGTAAACTAGCCATTGATTAGAAATCATTCAATTTCAAATACATCTTTACATATGACCTAGTCATTATGTTACTGAATCTTTTTGTTTTTTGATTGGGGTTAAAAAAAAGAACCCCTTCGACATAAAGAAACACTAAATTTAAACATCATTATTCTTTATAAAACATGCTGATTGTAATGAAGTTGAATTCATGCCCAGAATTTGAAATATTTTGGACATTTAAATAGAATCCTATTCTAAATATTTCCTGTAAACTGTGTGAGGCCTCTACTACTGATTAGAAATATTGGTCAAACAAGAAGTCTGAATTAATATCTAATAAGTAATGAAAAGAAATATTTGGTTAGCTCACTGCCCCAAATGGGAGTGATATGTTGGCATACTTTAGGATTTGTAATGAAAAATTTCAGGTAAAATATTCACATACAAAATGAATGGATAAAAATATTATCTACCTCTATATCTTCATCCATAATACAAACCATCCCACTTCAATCTTCTCTTTAATTTAACACTGAATAAATTCCACCTGGTGTGACATTCTCAAAGCAAGGTAATACTTTTTAATGTTCATGATTTTGCCCAGAACAACCAGGAGCCCAATCCTCCTGTGAAGTAATGAGATGATCTCTAAATCAAATACAATTAAGGAGGGGTTGCTCTTCCAAAAATGCAAGAGCAGCCTTAGAGAATAAAAATTAAGTGTGTAATTAAAGTAGTGGTATGTAGGTTTTCTTGATACCATAAGGATGAGAATTCTGTTGAAGGAATTTTTCTAATCTTTAAGTCTCAGAACAATGTCCTTTGAGATGGGGAACAATTAGATAAATGTGCTATGTAACATCTTATGTAAGAATTCTTTAGGAAAGTTGTTATTATGAATATGAGTTACCTAGATTTTCTCAGGAAACTTGCTGTTTATGATGTGTGGTTGCTTATTCAATATCCTATTCTGTTCTCTTATTCTTACCAGTTCCTCTGTGACTGCTCATGGACATGACCACATCTTCTAGATTTGCCCATTACGCCATCTTTAATATACAGTGTCACTGCAAAATTCTGTTTTGCAATCAAATCTAACTCCACAGTGTGAACTGATGGATGTGAAATAGTGGTTATGCTGCTAATACCAATTTTTGAGGTAGGGCATGAGTTCACATCCAAACAAAATAAAATAAAGCTATTGAATACCAACACTTATGAAATATTGCCATTAACTTTTTAGTGATTATGAGAAATGCAATGTGACATATAAAGAAAATAATTGTATTATGTACAACTATTATATATATGTACATGTACACACTTATATATACACATGTACATATGTATATGTACATATGTATTACGAAAGTGTCTCCTTGATCTAATGATATTTATTCAATAGTTCATTTTAGCAGGGTGGCCGCTATACCTGCCGCAAAGCAGCTTATGCTTTGAATTCTATCAATCTGCAGATAACATAACAGGACCAGCACCCGAGACATGAAGTTGAAAGGCTTTCCCTACCTTGAGTTTCCTTACAGCATCTCTCACCACTTCTGTTCCTTTGGGCTGCTCCACTTCAGTACTGCCAAGAAACTAAAAGTGGTCATTTGTGAGAAATAGGCTTTACCATATCATTTATCATCAAACCATTTTGAACTACAACATTGCATAATTGAATGGTTTCATGATACTGCAAACCCCAATCCTAATTAAATAAAATCATTAATTTATATTATTTCATATGTTTAAAGTATATGAAAATATAAATATCACTTGATCATTTGCAATTCCTGTTCAAACTCAAAATGACACTTTTCCTAAATATTTTACTTGCAGATATTTACTCGTAAGAAAACAAAAATCATTTCATTGGGTCCAAAGGAAAAGAGTTGATCTCAACAGTTAAAATTTAGTAAATATATTAATAATTAAAAATTATCTGTAAATTCAAAGCATATAAATGCTTATTTGTTACTATATTTTAGCTTTGACACTATATTTCACAATTTATAATTTCATATCAACATTTTTCTTTGTTTCTCAATTATAAAACTCATATAGCATATAGAATTTAAAAGTAAAAAGTTTTTTGTACCCAAGATATACCATTCAGAAAAGCTACATCTAGAATAGATCTTTAAAAGCATAGATGATCAACTGGGCATCATGGGTCATGCTTGTAATCCCAGTACTTGGGAGGCTGAGATAGGAGGATCACAGTTTGAAGGCCAGCCTAAGCAACTTGGTGAGACCCTGTTTCAAAATAAAAAATAAAATTGGGCTGGGTGTATAGCTCAGGGATAGAATACCCTTGGGTTCAAGCCTCAGTACCACAAAAAATATATATGATCTATAATTTAACTAAGTTTTTAAATAATCCTGAAGGGAGTCACCGAGGGTATTTAGTTAAAACTAACCAATGTAAAATAAAGAAGAAAAAGTTTCCCATTACCACATTATAATATAATCCCTACTCTGGAGAGACATAATTCCTTCCTGAAGAGAGTCTAATACCATGAAATATTCAAGGCCATTAGAATTGAAATATTGATGTTTTATTCTAAAAAAAGAACAATTCTATATAAATTACAAATAATCATTACATTCATTAAGTATAGAATTTCCCAAAGGTGTTTTTTGCTCTTATCACATACAACCAATTAATACTCTAAAGAGAGTCATGAATTCGCTTCACATATGTATACACCAGGCATATATATCAGTGTGTGTGTGTGTGTGTGTGTGTGTGTGTGTACACTTTACATTAAGTGATTAAGTAGATTAAGTGGATGTGATTTCATGTGTTAATTTACAGAAAGGAATGAAACATACCAGTAAAGCCTTGGTATATCTTATTCTTTCTTCCACTCTTAAAAAATAACTAAAAATATTAAGAAATTCATCCTTTTATTTGTGGTACTGGGGATTGAACCCAGGGGCATTCTGCCTCCGAGCTACACCCCCAGCCCTATTTTTTATTCTTTATTTTGAAATAGGGTCTCACTAAATTGCGGAGGGCCTCACTAAGTTAGCTGAGGCTGGCTGTGAACCCAGATCCTCCAGTCTCAGCCTCCTAAGTACTGGGATTACAAGTGTGTGCCACCACACCTGGCTGAAATCCATGTTTTTAAATAGGCTTTCTACACTATCCACATCAGAATTACCCAGGAAACAAGTTAAAAAGTAAAATGCAGATTCCTTGGACAAGTCAAATTCTTTGGGGGTCAGGCTAGGAAATTCTATGTCCAAAAGCATTGTGAGCAATGACATGCACTAAAATTTATTGAACAGAGTTGAAAATCAGTTAACAGGATATGAGAATAGTGGAAAGTCGATAAAATGGTTGAGTTGGAAATACAGGAGAGGGCTGCTCCTGATACCCTTCTGAGGAGCTCACGGAGGAGAGAGTGCTCAGCTGCCCTGCGGCAAAGGGCAGGTTTACACCTCAGATTCTATAAGGTACAACAGTTTCTTTTTCTAATATGCTCAAATTTTACCAAACAACAGATACTAGGGTTTAGATAAGAGATCTAGGGCACTCAGTTTGTCCCACTGTGACCTCAAGTTGCTGGTTGACCAGATGTACATAAAAGACTAAACTATGTAAGAAATTCTCAGCTTCAAAGGAATTGAAACTCTGCCCCAAGATGTGGGAGATGGCCAGATCCATTTCTGCCCCTGGTGGGCCTCTTCATTTCTACTGTTTTACATCAGTGCTTTTTTTAAAATTAATTTTATTGGTATACTATAATTGTTTATAGTTGTGGGACTCATTGTGATAATTATTTATGGTTGTGGGACTCACTGTGATATATCCATATATCCACATAAGCATAATTTGGTAGATCAGTGTTTTCAACCTTGGTTCACGAGACTCACAAGAGATTTAAGCCAGGTGTGGTGGTGCACGCCAGTTTCCCAGTACTCAGGAGACTGAGACAGGAGGATTTCAGGTTCAATTAAGGCCAGTCTCAGGAATTTAGAGACTCTCAGGAAGCTAGTGAGAATTTGTTTCCAAAAAAAAAAGGAGTGGGGAGTGTAACTCAGAGGTAGAATGCCCCTGGGTTCAATCCCTAGTACCACCAAAAGAAAAAAGAAAGATTTAATCTTATTCTCAATGCCTACAAGTCTGATTCAACTGATGTGGGGGCAAAGCCGAGATATAAGCATACTATAAAGCTCCCAAGGTGATTTTAATGTTCCACAGGTTTGAAAAGCACCATTTTACATCATCCTGCGAGGTAGAAGGATTCGACTGACAGAAGAGGATTTAACACAATAGGAGCTACATAGGTGGAAGAAAATCTGTAGGGTAGACTTTCTTCTCAACTCCTCTGAATTTATCAAAGCACTGAGATTCACCATTAGTGGGCGATCTCGTATTAGCAGGAACAGGGAGGCAAGGGGGTATTCTTTATGGATAAGCAAAGCCTGGAGGAGAAGGGAAGGCCCGATGTGTCAATCATACCTTGTAAGAGTAACTGGCAATATTTTTGGAAGAAGATTAATACTTTGGCAGAAATGTCATGAGTCATAAGTATTATATGCAAATGGGCCCATATGGGAAAATTTGGGAAGAATTCCAAGTATATTCTAAATGAATCCACCTCTAGCAGCGCTCTAAGAACCTTTTAATTAATATGTCTTTCACACTGGCTTTAATTAAACCAACTGAGTAATAAAACAGTGGCAGAAGACTTGAATGATAGTGGGAATTAAATTAAAAGACATCCTCATATGGATCTTGCTACTTAACCCAACTTTTTCTTACGTAATTAATAAATAATTTAAAAACTGAAAAATAGTTTACTCTTTATAATATTTCTTGTATTTTGGGGGGTGGGGGAATAGGGATTGAGAACCCAGGGGCATTCTACCTCTGAGCTATACCCCCAGCCCTAGTTTCACTAAGTTGCTGAGGGCTTGCCAAGGCTGGCCTCAAACCTGCGATCCTCCTGTCTCAGCCTCCCAAGTACTGGGATTACAGGCATGCACCACCATGCCCGGCTTCTTGTGTGTTTTTAAATTATAAAAGTCATCATGATTTTTACTCATTAATTCTTATTTATGTGCATTCTATTTCTATATAAAATAGTTATAAAACTCTTAAATATGGTATATCAATGCTAGAATGAGCTTTAGGCCTAGAATCTGATGTCAAAAAGTCACTTAATCTCTACCTTATCTGACTCTTGAAAAATAAGAACATTGCTCTTCTCTCTTTATGAAGTCTTTCTGAGAGCAATTTCAATAAAAGATGACAAGAAAAAAACCACTTTGCAAACAGCAGTATGTTTTGCAATTATGAGGAACTGCCATTCTTTCATGTAAGGATTGCTTGTGGAACACAGGAAGGTTCAGGGGATGCAGTTGGTGCCTGCCCAGCTCTCCTGGGATCTTTGTTACCAGCTCATGGACCCATCCTCCAGCTTTCCTATGCTTTGCTGGTAATGGCTCACACTCAAAACCTTCAGAGTATTTCCAGGGGGCAATGAAGTCACCTTACCAGCGCCACCTGGGAGATTTCTGCACTGCTCCCTTACCCACATCACCACGTTCTTAGCCAAAGTCCCACAGTGTGGAGGTAGAGATGCCTGGCTCCTTTGCTTGGGGGCGGGTAATGGGATGACGCAGAGCTTCCCTGGCACTCCGGCTGAGCTGCTTCACGTGATGTAACTCCTCCTTAATGTCCTCCCCTGGCCTGCTCTGCTGTTCCTGCTTCTGTGTTGATTTCAACACAGGGCACTCCATTAATAAATCACATGCACCCAAATCATGGTCTTGGTGTCTCATTCTGAGGAACACTGTCCTGAGACACCAGTTAAATGTTTAAATACTTAAATTCCAGAACCATGCGATCTAGTATACAAACCCACAAAAAACTAAAATACTCTTATCGTAAGTGCTACTAAAGGCATACACGAAGTATGCAGGTTAGATGTAAGACTGACTTTCATCCTTTTCAGTCTGCCTGGTTTCTGAATGGTGAAAATGGAGAAGGGAAGAGAATCTTGCCATCCCTGAGGACTGAAGCTACCCTCTCCCAACAGAAGAGCTGCTAACTGAACCAGGCCAGGGGAGCTGCAGACTGCCAAGTGCCAGGCATGGCTGACGGCAGAAGTGAGGCACCTGCCTGAAACAAGTACTCAGCAAAAGTCCACAGGCTGTGTGGAGCCACCTAGACCCCTGTCCCAGTCTGGGTCCCAGGATACTGGGTGCCAGTCTTATAAGTCTGCAGGCAGGAAAATTCTTCCCTAGAGAAAGTGGCCCAAGAAGAAAACGACACAACTTCTGCTGACAATTAGGATTTCCACACGGATTAGATGGGTCACCCCATTGATTATCGGTTGACAATCCTTGCCCAGAACTCAAGTTGGCTTTTGAGTGCCTCCGTCTTAAACATCAAAACACAGCAAGTACGTGCCATATTAGAGAGAAGCCTCTCACATAAAAAAAAAAGGAAATAAACAAAGAAACAGGGACAAAGAGTGGGAAAGAATCAGAGGGAAAGGAGGGAGAAAAAAGATGACTAAAAACCTAAAATCAATATAAATATATTGCCTCCATGATAAAAAAGAAGATATTCAAAGAAGCAGCATTTAGAGAACAAAAGGGAGCACACAGAAACTAAAACTATGGTTCAGGCAATTTAAAAAGGAGTAAGAATATTAGAAGATAAAGCTGTAGAGATTCACCAGGAAGTAACTATTGGATGCCCAGTATCTTCCACGTAATATTTTAGGAGTGGGGAATATAACAGAGAATAAAACAGCAAATTCTTTTCCTTACAGACCTTATACACTAGTAGGGAAGACAAACAATAAATGAAATAATACACATAAGTAAATTATATAGTGCTTTAGAAGTAGAAGTACTCTGGAGAGAAGACAAGATGAAGGTTGGAAGGACAGAGCACGTGTGTCTGTGTGTCTGCTGTCTGCGTGTCTACTGTCTGCGTGTCTGCCGTCTGTGTGTCTGCTGTCTGTTGTACCATTTTACATAAAATTACCCTAGGAGACCTCACTGATAAAGGTGAAAGGGCACGAAAAATAAGCCAGAAAAATAAGCCAGAAAAATAAGCCAGAAAGGGCGCGAAGCAGCTTGAAATCTGGGGAAAGGCAGGCCAGGCAAAGAGATCAGAAAGTATAAAGTCAGATATTTAAAGGGAAGATACAATATAGGACAGTAAATATTTCTACTGAATCAGAAACTCTGGTTCTACTGAATACTGGATTCAGAAACTCTGAATTCTGCATCAGAAACTCGACAGGTGGGACTCAGCAATTGGGCTCACAGTCTCCTCCAGGAGATCCTTACGCCTGCTCAAATGTAACAACCACTGTCCCAGGAAATCTAACATCAGACTACACGGAGTTCTAGAAATAGAGAACAGGAAAAGCCAAAGGAAGAAAATGATCACCTTCCCAGATTCAAAGTTATGAGTTCCAAAGTAAAGATCAGTTACACCAGTGTAATATAAACACACACACACACAAGCACAGGCAGCTTCATCATCAATACACTAAAGGAAAGATGATAGAATTTCAGAAATAACAACAACCTGTCAGGACCACTGGTATAAATGATAGCCAATGTCTCCATATCAGCAATCGTGGAAGAAAAATGACTTTGAATTCTGAGGGGGAAAAATGATGAGTCAAGTTTCCAGTCTATGAGGGAAAAAAAAAATCCTGATGATATGTGCATGGGTCCAAAATATTGCCCTCCCATGCCTTGGTTTCTATAACAAAAAAAAAAAAGCAAGTAAAAACCGGAGAAATGGAACCCAGGAAACTGGAGAGAAGGTAAGAGGGGGTCGACATCTACTACACATAGGACAATTCAAGCGCAGCAGTACAGCAGGTTATCCAGAAACAGAACAAAATGACAAAAGAAACAGGAAAGTAAAAAGCATTCGCTTCAATGGGACTTGGGAAAAGAGCTAGGGATGTTTTCTTCAATTGTAGTGTTATTATAAGCCCCAGGCCTATACTTGTTTAAAATGAACATAGATTACTTTGATGAATAAACATTAAATTAAGCCTCCAACTGATAACATGCTAACTTTGCACAAATTCATTTATTCCTTAAAATGATGTAACTATCGCTAGGCACAGTGGTGAATGCCTGTAATCCCAGCCACTCGGGGGGTGGAGGCAAGGGCAGCACAAGTTCCAGGCCTTAGCAATTTAGCAAGACCCTGTCTCAAAGCAAAAACAACAACATCTAACTTCTAAAGGGCTGGTAACGTAGCTCAGTGGTAGAGCACCACATACAGAGACACACACAAAAGGGTGAGTATTTACTATCTGTCAAGCATTTACTAAGCGCTAGAAAAAAATATTCCTGTTTTCATGGATGTTACATCTTAGTGAATATATGTGTGTGTGTGTTTGTGAGAGTATATGACTATATCTATGTCTAGATTATATTACGTGTGTGTGTGTGTGTGTGTGTGTGTGTGTGTATAAAATAACAGAGAGACCAGGCAGAGTATGTGTAGTATTTAAGATACAGGCATGAGGAAAATCCTCCATAAAACCATAATGTTATAATGGAGAGGAAGAAGTGAAACACAAACACAAGCAGACTGACGTTAAACGCCTCTGGCATGTCAAATAAAGATGCAGATCCAACAACGGTATATACAAAACTGAAGTCTGGGGAAGGAGAGTTCTGGATAGAACATGAAGATTAGGGAGAAGCTCCACCAAGATCTCTGTGGAAGGCTGAGAGATTGAGAAGCGCGCAGAACCGTGGACCCCGGGCAGCTGCCATGTTTCCCAGGGAGACAGAAGAGGACCATGCTGCAGGTGGAGGAGAGCAGCATTCAGGGCAATGGTAAGGGGAAGTGGGAAAGTCAGGTCATGACTACAGCTAATTAGGGTTGCCAGATCTAGCAAATAAAATTACAGGATGTCTTTGTGGCTGGAAATGCAAAATGGTGCTGTCAATGCTATCAGCCAGTGGCAGCATTTATTTTTTTTATTTTACATTATTGTGCATCTGTATGTATATCTATAGTGTGTGTCTTTATGTATATAATGAACCTTGGTTACTAGTTATTAAAAGGATTGAGGTTAGGATATTAAATATGACTACTAAGCAATATGGACAGATAAGAAAGATATAAAACACAGAAGTAACCTTTAGAATATTAGACTATGAGCCGGGTGTGGTGGCACACGCTTATAATCCCAGTACTTGGGAGGCTGAAACAGGAGGATCTGGGTTCGTGGCCAGCCTCAGCTACTTATTGAGGCCCTCTGCAACTTAGTGAGACCCTGTTTCAAAATAAAGAATAAAAAATAGGGCTGGGGGTGGAGCTCGGAGGTAGAATGCCCCTGGGTTCAATCCCCAGTACCACAAAAAAAAAGAATATTAGACTATGAAAAGTAAGATAATAGCAGTTATTGACCTGAAAATGTTTTGTATATGATCAGCATATATTGGAAGTTATGACATGGAATAGATTTTCCTCAGATTTTACAAATTATAAAATATAGATGAAAAAATCTTTTGTAAAGACTTTGATAAATACAGAACAAATATCTTATACTACAGATCTAATTTTATATTCCACACAAATATTGCAACCCATACATATCTCTGCTCAAGGCACTGGAATACTTATTATCTATGCAGGTTCTCAAAACAGGCATTTTACAGGCTGTAGTCTGTTAAAAGTAGAAGTAGAAAAATAAAGTCATCAATTTTGCTATTATATACTAAATATTTGCCTAATAGACCTCTTAAACTAAAATGATATTAAAATATATCATATTTTATTAATATTTTCCAAATCCTGACAACTATTTTTCAGTTACTTAAAATAACTTCTTTTAAACTATCTTTTGTAAGTGATGCTGTATTCATTTCTTCTATTTTTTCCATTCTTTCTTTGTATTCCATTATGCCCACCATAAGTATTTACAAGAACATGTGAAAGTCTGAGAATGCCACCCACATTTGCAATATTACTTAAAATGGCCTTTTTTTTTCGCTTGAAAGGCTGCAATTTATTTTATGACTTGCTTCTTTGCCAGTAGAGAGCACTGTTGGACATTGTATGGATCCATTTATACTATCTGCTTTGCTTGTTTCTCCAAATGTGTTAAACTCACTCTATGAATAGTATAGAGTTAACAAAACCAGAAAAAAAGTAATAATTAACTAAAGAGTTAGTGAGTCTAACTCTTAGGAGATTTGATGCTATTTAATACATGAAAGAGCTAATTTATAACAGAAACATATGAAATACTCATTTAATTTATATCAACTTCAAAATACGTTATTTTATATATGTAATATGTTCTCTACACAATTTTTTAAAGTATTAGAGATCTGGAGGGAAACACACCAAGTGTGTACATGTATGTTCCTATCATTCTATACCTCATTATAATGTATAATTATAATGCACCAATAAAAGTATACTAAAATAAATAAATAAAATATTAAAGGAAAATAATTCTTATTTTTTAAAACATCAAAGCTTTAGTCGGGCGTGGTGGCACATGCTTGTAATCCCAGGACTTGGGAGGCTGAGACTGGAGGATCCAGGTTTGCAGCCAGCTTCAGCTACTTAGTGAGGCCTTCCACAACTTAGTGAGACCCTGTTTCAAAACAAAGAATAAAACATAGGGCTGGGGGTGTAGCTCAGAGGTAGAATGCCCCTGGGTTCAAACTCCAGTATCTCAAAAAAAAAATAAAATAAAACATCAAAGCTTTAATATCAAGATCAATAAGTGATAATTATTGGTGGCCTATTAGCCAATGATATTTTATTTTTATTTATTTTTTTTTGCGGTACTGGGGATTGAACCCAGGGGCATTCTACCTTCGAGCTACACCCCCAGTCCTATTTTTTATTCTTTATTTTGAAACATGGTCTCACTAAGCTTCGGAGGACCTCACTAAGTAGCTGAGGCTGGCAGCGAACCCAGATTCTCTGGCCTCAGCCTCCCAATTACTGGGATTACAAGCATGTGCCATCACACCCGGCTAGCCAATGATATTTTAGTAATAGAAAAAAATACATAAACAGGTCAGGTGTGGTGGTACACGCCTGTAATTCCAGTACCTGGGAAGCTTAGACCAAAGGATCCGCAATTTAGTGAGATCCTCAGCAGCTTAGTGAAACACTGTTTCAAAATATAAAACAAAGTAGGGCTGGGGGTGTGGCTTGGAGGTAGAACACCCCTGGGTTCAATCCTCAGTATCCGCAAGATGGAGAGAGAAAGAGAGAGAGGGAGGGAGAGAGGGAGAGAGGGAGGTAGGGAGGAAGGAGCATTTTATAACCAACAGCACAGAACCTAATAGATACTGGGACCCATTTTCTGAGTCAACTGGCACCATATATGTTTTTAAAACATATAAAAAGGCTTTAAACTTTTAGCTACTCAACTTTACCCAGTAGACAAACCATATAGGAGTAGGCTAATTTAATTTTATAGCCTTTATTTGGCTGAATTGCCATGTCATAGTGCCAAGCGGCACAGGAAATGTCATTTTTAAAAAGCATGTCTGAAGAGTCAATTGTTAAAGAAGGGTCAGAATCAGTTGAATTTAAACTTACTGCTTAATCACCAAAACCACAATCCTGAAAAAAATTAAAATAGATCCACCAAAAAGAAAGTTATTATTTATTTATTTTTAATACTTTTATTGGTGCATTATAGTCTCACATCATAATGTGGTTCATAGTGATAGTGACATACATGCACACAGCACTTGGTAGGATTTCCCCCAGCTCCTTCCCCACTCCCCCATTCCCCATACATGGAATTGAGATTGACATTGGTATTCTCACATATGTACGTAATGTCAATGAAAGTGATCCCTTCATTGATTCTCCCTCTTCCCCCATCCTTACCCTAGACCACCTCCCTGGCTCCATTGCAGTTTCTCCTCTAATTTCTGAAGTCCCTTTGGTATCCCAATTACCCCCTAGCTTCCCCATATAAGAGAAAACATATGACCCTTCATTTTCTGTGACTGGCTAATCTCATTTAAATATTGTCCTCCATGTCCATCCATTTTTCTGCAAATGGCATAATTTTGTTCTTATTGCTGAGTAGAATTTCACTGTGTGTATATCCCATAATGTTGTAAACCATCCATCTGTTGAGGAAACCTGGGTTGGTTCCATAATTTGGCTATTGTGAATTGTGCTGCTATAAGCATGGAAATGCATATATTACTATAATATTCTGATTTCAATCCCTTTGGAAAAATACCCAGGAGTGGTATAGCTGATTCATATGGTGGATCCATTTCCAATTTTCTGAGGAATCTCCCTAATGATCTCCATAGCGGCTGAACTAATTTGCAATGCCACCAACAGTGTATAAGAGTTCCTATTTCCCCACATCCTCACCAGCATTTCTTGTTGTTTGACTTCTTGATGATTGCTATTCTGATTGGGGTTAGATGGAATCTCAGTGTAGTTTTGATTTTCATCTCCCTGATTGCGAATGATGTTGAACATTTTTTCATATATTTATTGGCCATTTGTATCTCTTCTTTTGTGAAGTGTCTATTTAGTTCGATTGCCCATTTCTTGATTGGGTTAGTTGTTTTTTTTAGTGTTAAGTCTTTTAGGTTCTTTGTATATTCTAGATATTAGTCCTCTATCAGAGGAATAGCTGGCAAAGATCTCCCATTCCGTAGGCTCTCTCTTTAGACCCTTTATGGTTCCCTTTGATGAACAGAAACTTTTTAGTTTAATGCCATCACATTTATTAATTCTTGTTTTAATTTCCTGAGCTATGGAGGTCTTATTGTGGAAGTTACTACCTGTGCCTATATGTTGGAATGTTGGACTTATGCCTTCCTCTAGTAACTTCAAAGTCTCTGGTCTAATTTCCAGGTCTTTGATCAAAAGTTGACTCTTGTGCAGGGGTGAGAGGCAGGCATTTAATTCCATTTTTCTACAAATGGATAACCAGTTTTCCCAACATCATTTGTTGAAAAGGCTGTCTTTTCTCCAATGTATATCTGGCACCTTTGTTGAAAATCAACTGGTTATAAGTATGTGGACTTGTTTCTGTATCTTCTATTCTGTTCCATTGGTCTATGTGTCTGTTTTTGTGCCAATACCATGCTCTTTTTATTACTGTAGCTCTGTAGCATAATTTGAAGTCAGGAATTATGATGCCTCCTGCATGATTCTTATTGCTGAGAATTGCTTTGGCTATAGAACTAAGAACAAAAATCACATGATCATCTCAATAGATGCTGAAAAAGCATTTG
>PVJS01036243.1:0-20554 GCA_004027185.1 Glis glis
GGCGCACGCTTGTAATCCCAGTACTTTGGGAGGCGGAGACCGGAGGATCCAGGTTCGCGGGCCAGCCTCAGCGCTCTCTCTCTCTCTCTCTCTCTACTTAGTGAGGCCCTCCACAACTTCGTGAGACCCAGTTTCAAAATAAAGTATAAAAAATAGGGCCGGGTGTGTAGCGCGGAGGTAGAACGCCCCTGGGTTCAATCCCCGGTACCGCAAAAAAAAAAAATTAACCAGCCGGGCATGGTGGCACATACTTGTAATCCCAGTACTTGGGAGGCTGAGACAGGAGGATCGCAGGTTTGCTGCCAGCCTCAGCTACTTAGTGAGGCCCTCCGCAACTTAGCGAGACCCTGTTTCAAAATAAAGAATAAAAAAAAAATAGGGCTGGGGATGTAGCTCGGAGATAGACTGCCTCTGGGTTCAATCCCCAGAAAGAAAAAAAAATTAACCATTAAATGTCTTTGGTAATCTATACTACCTATAACTTATAACAGCAAAAGACTTAAAGCAGTGGTAGTATATTTAAATAAATAATGGCATAGCCAAAATTAAAATATTACATAATTAATGTAATAATATAACCAATGTTTCAATATGCATCTTTCTACATTTATTTTACAAACTTGGGCTGTTATTTTTATAAAATGGATATTTTAAGCTCATCCCTGGATATAATTGATTTTCATAGTTTAATATGAAGTTTTCAGATTACTATGTAAAAAATGACCCTTCTAAGTCATCTACTATTTGTTTCCAGGGATTTGGGGACTGTGATCAAATTTCAGTGACTTCATGTAAAATCATTCTTTAAAACCATGCCCACCTTCTTTTATGTCATTTGTGGTCACCTCGTCATATTGCGTGAATTTCTGCTTCTGTTTTCCCATTACCTTCTCTCAGTCTACTTCTCTCTTATAAGGATCCTCGTACTTATTTCTGACCCACTCAGATAATCCAGAATATTCTCCCCCATAAAGATTCTCAATTAAATCACATTTTCAACAATCCCTTTTAAAAAAGAAGGTTACATTGACAGGAGATTAGAATGTAGAAATCTTTAGGGGACCTTTAGTCAACTAAACATACTTTCACTTACACTAGGTAGAACATAATTTTCCCTCCCCCTTGAGTATTGGCTGGACTTAGTAACTAACTTCCACAGAACAGAGTACAGGAAAGAAGGTAACTTTACAGGGGAGAAACCTGCAAAAGATGACTTGGCCAATGGTCAAGGGTGATATTATGATAACACATGCGGATAGCTTATACCTCCCAGTGTGATGGGATGACAGGGTGTTCTTCCTCAAAACCTTTAACTCAATCCAGACTGGAAAACATTGGAGTGGGGGGGAGGAATATGGAAAAAAATCAGCTAAACCAAAATTGAAGGATATTCTGTAAAACGCCTGGCCAGTACTCCTCAAAGCTATCAAGGTCATGAAAAACAAGGAAAGACTGAAATACTGTTACAGAGCAGAGGAAACTAAGGAGCCTTAGTTGATGACTGCAAGTAATATGCTGTCTTAAGCTGGATCCTAGAATAGAGAACAGAGACACTAGCAGAAAAACAACTGAAATCTGCATGAAGTCCCAAGAGTAGTGAAGAGTAATGGACCACTGTTACTTTCTTAACTTTGACAAATGCACTATGGTTATGCAAGTTATTAACCATAGGATAAAATAAATGGAAGTCCTTTCTGTATCATCCTTGCGCCTTTACTCTAAATCTAAAATTATTTTTAAAAGAATATTTGTCAGGTGGGGTGGTGCATACCAGTAATCCGAGTACTTGAGAAGCTAAGACAGGAGGATGCTTTCAATACCAGCCTCAGCTACTTAGTGAGACTCTCAGCAACCTCATGAGACCCTGTTTCAAAACAAAAAAATAGAAAGGGTTATGGGTATAGCTCAGAGGTAGAATGCCTCTGGGTCCCATCCCCAATATCACACACGCACACACGCATGTGAACACACACACACACACACACAAACACACATACACACACACATCCAAAATTATGTCATTTGCAGGAAAATGGATGGAACTTGAGAATATTATGCTAAGTGAGATCAGCCAGTCTCAGAAAGTGAAAAAGTCAGAAAGTATGTTTTCTATCATATGTGTAACCTAGAAAGAAAATAGGAAACATAGGGAGTTTATATAAATGAGGAGAGAGACTAGTAAATTAGTGGAATGGGATAGGGGTAGGGAGGTGGGGAAGGGGAAAAGGAGAATTGAAAGGAACAGTTCAAATAATGATACAGTAATATATGAAGGGATCACTACCAATCTCACTAACACGTATGGGGAAGTTGGAAGGGGAGAGGGCAGAATGGAGAAAATACACCAAGTAATGTGTGCATATATGTTTCTTTTACTTTGAATATCACTATGATGTATAATAACGATGCATTAATAAAAGTTAAAAAAGAATATCCAGCCAGGCATGGTGGAGCATGCCTATAATCCCAGTACGTGGGAAGAGCTGAAACAGGAGAATCACAGGTTCAAGATCAGTCCCACTTAGTGGGACTCCCAGCAACCTAGTGAGACCCTGCTTCATAATAAAAAAGGGCTAGGGGTGTAGCTCAGAAATAGAATGCTCCTGGGTTCGGTCCCCAGTACCACACACGCGCGCACACACACACACACACACACACACACACACACACTCTCTCTAATGCTGAAAAGGGAGATATAAAATAAACCTTCTCAATTGTTAATGGTACATAGCATTCGCAAACATTAATAGTATTTCCTGATAACCATCAGCAGTTACCAAGATACCTAGAAATATCCATACCCAAAAGTATTCAATGCTACTGTTTTGAAGAATATATTCTAAGAAAATGTTCTGAAATGTATAAAATTTACATGGTCAATGATGCAATGAAGACATTGCATATGTATATTAATATCTATATTAATAGAATATTTATATCTATACTACAAAAATGTGGATGCATCTTAAATGCCCAATGATAGAACAATGTAGCAAAGCCTTAAGCAGAATTGCCCCCCTGGTGGGTTCTTCCACACTGAAGATCAGATTACAGAATCAGTGATCCTCTCAGTCTTCAAAGATGACCACAGGGCCAGGTGTGGTGGCGCATGCCTGTAATCCTAGTACTTGAGAGGCTGAGGCAGGAGGATCATATAACAGGTTATAGACCAGTCTCAGCAATTTAGCAAGACTCAACCTAGTAAAATCCTGTTTCAAAACAAAAAGTAAAAAAAGGGCTGGGGGTGTAGCTCAGAGGTAGAATGCCTCTAGGTTCAATCCCTAGTACAACACACGCACAAAAAGTGACAATAGAGTCTGTTTATACAACCAGAAACCCAGGACAGGTGCCTCTGGCCTCAAGCAGCTTCCTCTGTTCACCCCAGAGTGCTTTAAAAATAGTTACTTTTTACTGTTCATTAAAAATAGTTCCTTTCTACTGTTCATAATATGAAAAAAGCAAAGTATTTTTAGTATATACATTAAAAGTGGTATTGCACAGTCATTAAAATGTTCACTAAGAAATTCTCATAACAAACCCTGTCTGATTGCTAATGACGAAATGGAGCATGCAGAGTTGTGCATATTGTCTAACTCAAATATGTTTTCAAACCTATTTACAGAACAAAGACTTAAAGAATATGCACCAAAATGTTAATAGCGATTTTCTTTGAATAATAAACCCAAAACATATTTTCTGTGTTTTCCAAGTCCTTCCTCAATAATTACTATTCATTTTCAAAAATTAAAAAATAATTTTAAGATCCTTCATAGTAAAATTCATAACAAAAATATACAAAAATACTACTACAGGATCAATGGTCAATTCAAAGGGGTTATCTACTTACTGAGTCTTGAAAATTAAAATCTACCAGGAGATGGTTGGTAATGATTGTCCAGTATCTTAATACCCTGTGATCTCCCTGATTTTCTAATCTTTTAAATATCCTAGTCAGTCCCAGAGGGTCCATCTTCAAAGACAGGGTGGCTATCTGTCTATATATGACCAAAGAGGACTGCTTAAGACGAATTCAATTAGAAGACTTCTGAGACATCCTCCAAAGCTGACCTTTTGTTCCCAATTCACAAAAATTATGGATTATTATTAGTGTTAGAGCCCCCATGTGTATTTCAGGGAATACTTCAACACTGAAAGAAATTAAATCCCATGAATTCTGTGATATCACCAATGTTGTCTCATTTTGCCATTTTAGATTTAAAAATTTGAAGTTCCAGTCCATATTTTCTTTCCTTCTACTTGCCAAAGAGATTTTTCTATAATCAAGGAACAGCTGAATCTAAAAGAAGAGATAGATGCTACATGCAAAAATTTCAGTTGGAGAATGATGAGCTCATAGCTATGAAAATAGAAAAAATTATTTTCATACATTATCAAAGTATTCAAAAATAAAGCATTCATTCTGGGGTGGCAAGAATTTCAATGAAACTAGGGTTCAATATTTGCAATATTGTTGATATTTTAAACTAAATTTAATGTGATAATTACCTAGAAGCTAATAATCAGAATTAAGAATTATTCAAACACTCCTTCCCTTTGAGTCTACCAGTTTATCTACTTTCAGGCCACTGGCTTTGATTCATACTATTACTTGAGAGTACTGGAGGTGGAGGAAGAAAAGATGTTAGAGTTTAAATTAATTTTTAAGCCGGGCGTGGTGGCGCACACTTGTAAACCCAGGAGGATCCGGGTTCGCGGCCAGCCTCAGTTCTCTCTCTCCCTGTCTCTCTCTCTCTCTCTCTCTCTCTCTCTCTCTCTCCCTCTCTCTATCTCTCTCTCTCTCTCTCTACTTAGTGAGGCCCTCCGCAACCTCATGAGACCCGGTTTCAAAATAAAGTATAAAAAATAGGGCCGGGGGTGTAGCGCGGAGGTAGAACGCCCCTGGGTTCAATCCCCAGTACCGCAAAAAAAAAGACACAAATTAATTTTTAATTGTAACTGATAGCTCCTTTGTAAATAGAAAATAGAGAAAGAAGTCCTACTCTAAGAAAAATTTCCAGAACTTTTACCATAACTGCCATTAAAATACAACTAGCTGAAAACATTCATCATGGAAATTTCCTAGTGGCAAATTTCCACATATTTAATTAAATAGTGCTGAGAATATAAGTAATTGCAAATGTAAGGCAATATACTTTAATAATTCCTAAAATGTACAACTGCCTCAGAGTTGAGTTCAACACTGATAATCAAGAAAACACACACACAGAGACACACAAAGAGTTTCAGATGTGTATATTAGTTAAGTGAAACAAACCAATAAAAAATATTGCAGCCAGGCATAGTGGCACACAACTATAACCCCAGTACTTGGGAGGCTGAGACAGAAGAATAACAGGTTTGAGGCCAGCCTCAGCAGTGTAGTGAGATTCTCAGCAAGTTAATGAGACCCTGTTTCAAAACAAAAACTAAAAAGGGCTGGGGATATAGCTGAAAGGTAAAATGCCCTTAGGTTCAATCCCCCAGTAACACACACACACACACACACACACACACACACACACACACACACCATATATATATATATATATATATATATATAGTATATATATGCATGTATACATATATATTCTCAGAGGATGTTGCTTTTATGCTTAAGTAATTTGCTTTGGAAACACCTAGACCCCCTTTTTTTGAAGGTGCAATAAAATATTTATAGCAATTAAGTGTTTCCATGTTACTAAAACAAGAAACTGAACATGTTAAATTCTTGGGAGGGTCTTGCTATTTTATATGGATTTATTTGGACTGAGAGAGAGAGAAAAGCAAGAAAGAATAAATAAGGAGAGTGATTGAGAAATGGACGGGGGCAAAAAGGGAAGAAGGGAGGGCAGGAGAGGAGCGGAGAAGTAGAATAAAAATAGGAAAAGAGATAAAGTATATTTTTGGTTCCAGTTGACTCTCCTCTTAGGAAGCCTGAGAGGAAAGATTAAAGGATTCACCACCTGCTGAGGTTGGAAGATTATGAGCATTGTTCAAATAAAATACTCTGACAACCCTATAAATTTAGCAAGAGGATGAAAATATAGGAAATTAAATTTCTATCCAAACTAACTGCAGCTTTCAGACAATGAAAGACTCAGTAGCTTTCAGCAGTTGTTCATTTTATTGATTGCTGTGAATGTCAGGACATTATTTGTTCTTGGCCAGCATCATATATAATATTCAACAAGAATTCATAAGTGCTAATCAAAGGCTTATTGGAAATGGGATGTATATACAATATATTAAAATTCATTACTCTTAATTCTACTGTTTATTTGTAAAATTGGGACTAGTTCATCTATATTTAAATTATCAACCATTACAGCAATATAAGAAAAATAATGAAGATGATTTTAAAATTCTGCTATAATTCCCAATATGAATGTGCAATAGAGGGGTTAGAAAAAAAGGCTAAAATTCTGAGGAATTTAAGACTTATGTTTTTAGAAGAAAAAATCAAATTGTGGGCATATTTTATTTCACTAACTTTCAAAATGTAAAGATGTACCCAAATAATTGCCTCCCCTGTTATTGATCACTGATTGTTGTAAGAAAACTGTAATTAGCTGAAAAAATAAACACAGTTCCCAGGATAGTAAATTATACACCCAAATAGGTAAAAGAACTCAGATTTGCTGTCTGCCTTTTAATATTAAGGCTCCCAATTGTTATGAGGGGTGGGGTGGACAGAAGCACCCAGAACATAAAAGTCCAAGAGAAGAAGAGAAGTAAGAAAAGGACAACATTTTCCTACTGAAAAACTATCTTCAATACCTTAATTATAAACTTTCTATGGTCCAAGATGATCCAAGGTGAAACTGCGAAGGAGTCAAAATTCATCATCATGACACAGGGTTTTACACTTATAATACTTTTCTTTCCTTGTTTTCAACCCCTTCATCTCTCCCACACTGAAAATCCCAACCTCTTAATACTATATCTATCTCAAATCTTACCCTTTCTCACTAACTACTACCACGCCATCATTTAAATCTGCTTCAGGAAATAAAAAAGCTTGGTAGGTTAAGACTTAACACACATTATATACTATACTAATTCTCCAAAAAACAAATTAAGCCTAATATCTGTGGGATGAATAGCTCTTCCCATATAAAGAACCTTTTTTTTATGCTACTGGGGATTGAACCCAGGGGCATTCTACTTCTGAGCTACTCCCCATTTTATTTTTTTGTTTTAGAAACAGGGTCTCGCTAAATTACCACATGCTGGCCTGGAACCTACGAAACTCCTGTCTCAGTCTCCCAAATATTCAGATTACAGGCGTGTGCCATGGAGCCTGGCTTCCCTAAAAGAAATGTTAAATGTCACATAGGAAATGCTAATGGGGAGTAAAACAAAAAATCAGACTTTATAGTTAATTGTTTAAAATACTCCATCACTTGACTATAGACTGCAGATGAGCCACATTAGAAATAGAAGACTTCATTGAGGAAAAGGACTCAATATGAGCCAACACCAGGATTTAACTTAAAACAACAACAAATAATATAACTTCAGAATGTGTGGTGCCACTCTTACTTGTGTTAATCAACCCTACCTGCAGCATTCTGTTTCTTCATTGGCATCTCTTCCTAAAAGGAACTCTGGCAAGATGGAGTGCTTCCAGAGAAAGACGCCCACAATGATAATGAAAGAGATAATGAGGATACCAAAACACCCTCGTGACACGGATGGTCTCTTGGAAATTGAAGGCTCATAATGGGAGGGAAACGATGATTGTCTTCAGATTGCTTCTGCTCATTGTATGGAAGGGAGGTTAGATTCATGTTGTGTAGTTTCAGAGAACACACTGAAGATCAGCACACAAAATATATGTATAGGGTATGTTACTTTGGGTTGCAGATAAAAATCTCCCACATTAAGAAAAGGAAAAGACAAATACACCATCCCAAACATTTCTCTACTGATCTTCTCTTTAGTTTGTCCAAGCTGCTTCTGTCCACTCTTGAAATTACCCAGAGGATAGCCTTTGTCACTTGAGCCCACCTACCTTTCACAGTGATCTCAAACCCGTTTGCTTGTAAATGTTGCCTAACAATTCTTGTATCACTCACTGTGAATGGTGCACAATTATGTACCTGAGTTAACATACATAGGGCATTTTTATAGTAAATTATTTAAAAACAAGTAATGTAACTGACCTTAGCATATTCAGATACTTCACAACAGGTACTCACTGAACACTTGATTGCTTTTCTTTGGCACTAAGCTCACTGTAATGTAATTTCATCCTGCATTACAGCAAGCTTCTTGGGGACAAGGTCTTCTGGCTTTAGTAACTAGTGCCCAGTCAAAAGAACAATACATAAAATTAACCTTTTGTTGTGGTACTGGGGATTGAACCCAGGGGCATTCTACCCCCGAGCTATATCCCCAGTCCTATTTATTCTTTATTTTAAAACAGGGTCTCACGAAGTTGCGGAGGGCCTAAGTAGCTGAGGCTGGCCGCAAACCCAGATCCTCTGGTCTCAGACTCCCAAGTACTGGGATTACAAGCATGCACCACCACACCCGGCTAAAATTAACCATTTTTAAGTGAACAATCCAGTATCATTTTATACACTGACAATATTGAGCAGCTACACCTTCTATCTACTTCCAAAACATTTCTATCTAAAGTAAAATCTTTTTTTTTATGTGGTACCAGGGATTGAACCCAGGGGGGTTCTACCTCCGCGCTACACCCCCAGCCCTATTTTTTATCCTTTATTTTGAAACCGGGTCTCACGAAGTTGCGGAGGGCCTCACTAAACAGCTGAGGCTGGCTGCAAACCCGGATCCTCCGGTCTCCGCCTCCCAAGTAGTGGGATTACAAGCGTGCGCCACCACGCCCGGCTAAAGTAAAATCTTTCTTATCAATGAAACAGTTTTTCCCTAGTCTCTGCTCCTCATAGAACCTGGTGTCCACCAATATTTATTCTGTCTCTGTTGATTTGTCTGTTCTAGATATGTCATATAAATGGAATCATACAATATCTGACCTTTCATGTCTATCTTCTTCCACTTAGCATGATGTTTTCAAGTTTCATCTGTGGTGTAGCTTGTATCAATGCTTCATTCTTTTTTGATGGAGGAATAATAGTCCATTATATGTATATACTACAATTTATTCATTTATTCATTGATGGACATTTGGAAAGATTCAAACTTTTGGTCATTGAGAATACTGCTATTATGAATATGTGTGTATGTGTACTTGTATAAATACCTGTTTTCTATTCTTTTGGGTATATACTTGGTAGAATTTCGGAGTTATATCATAATTCTATGGTTAACTTTTTTTGTGTGTGGCATTGGGGATAGAACCCAGGAGTGCTCTACCTCTGGGCTACACCTCAACCCAATTTTTTTTTAATTTTAAAACAGAGTCTCACCGGGCGTGGTGGCGCACGTTTGTAATCCCAGTACTTGGAAGGCTGAAACCAGGGGCATTCTACCTCTGAGTCACACCATCAGCCCTTCTTATTTTTAATTTTGAAACGAGGTCTCGCTAAGTTGCTGAGAGTCTGGCTAAATTGCTGAGGCTGGCCTCAAACAGCCTCCCAAGTACTGGGATTACAAACATGCACCACCAACACGCCTGGCTATGGTACCAGGTTCTTACGCCTCTTACTTGGGTAGTAACATATTGGTGACCATAAAGGCATTAAGTGTGAGTAGAGTGAGGTAAAAGATCATAGCACCATAGCTGGAGCTGGATACATTGCTGTTATACTCATGAACAGTAGATATTTTTATTTGTTTGTGTGTAGGGAAAAAAACTACAAGTTTTGTAGTGCTGGACACTTATACAATATTTAGGTACCTTTAAAAAAAAGGATAGCAAATTATGAACATAGGGTCTTCAGTGAGGGACTCGGAAACTTCAGCTCTATTAGCTTTATAGTAAAGTCACCTCTGTAGGCATCAAAGATGCATTCAAAACAGTTCAGTGCTTTAAAATCCACCATCCAGAGGTACCACTCCACTCTCACTAGGATAACTACAATTTAAATAAAGGGGAAGTAAGTGTTGTCAAGGATGTGGAGAAATTGGAATCCTTGTCCCTCTTCATTCATTGTTAGAATATAAGATGGTTCAATCTCCGTGGAAAACATTTTGGCAGTTCCTCAAAAAGTTAGCCACAAGCAGGGCACAGGTTCGCGGCTAGCCTCGGCTACTTAGTGAGGCCCTCCACAACTTAGTGAGACCCTGTTTCAAAATAAAGAATAAAAAATAGGGCTGGGGGTGTAGCTTAGAGGTAGAATGCCCCTGGGTTCAATCCCCAGTTCCACAAAATAAAATAAAACAGAGCCTCACTAAAGTTACTGCACATTCTGTAATCCTCCTGTCTCAACTTCCCAAGTACCAGGATTACAGGTATGCCCCCTGTGCCCTGCTTGTGGCTAACTTTTTGAGGAACTGCCAAAATGTTTTCCACGGAGATTGAACCATCTTATATTCTAACAATGAATGAAGAGGGACAAGGATTCCAATTTCTCCACATCCTTGACAACACTTACTTCCCCTTTATTTAAATTGTAGTTATCCTAGTGAGAGTGGAGTGGTACCTCTGGATGGTGGATTTTAAAGCACTGAACTGTTTTGAATGCATCTTTGATGCCTACAGAGGTGACTTTACTATAAAGCTAATAGAGCTGAAGTTTCCGAGTCCCTCACTGAAGACCCTATGTTCATAATTTGCTATCCTTTTTTTTAAAGGTACCTAAACATTGTATAAGTGTCCAGCACTACAAAACTTGTAGTTTTTTTCCCTACACACAAACAAATAAAAATATCTACTGTTCATGAGTATAACAGCAATGTATCCAGCTCCAGCTATGGTGCTATGATCTTTTACCTCACTCTACTCACACTTAATGCCTTTATGGTCACCAATATGTTACTACCCAAGTAAGAGGCGTAAGAACCTGGTACCATAGCCAGGCGTGTTGGTGGTGCATGTTTGTAATCCCAGTACTTGGGAGGCTGTTTGAGGCCAGCCTCAGCAATTTAGCCAGACTCTCAGCAACTTAGCGAGACCTCGTTTCAAAATTAAAAATAAGAAGGGCTGATGGTGTGACTCAGAGGTAGAATGCCCCTGGTTTCAGCCTTCCAAGTACTGGGATTACAAACGTGCGCCACCACGCCCGGTGAGACTCTGTTTTAAAATTAAAAAAAAATTGGGTTGAGGTGTAGCCCAGAGGTAGAGCACTCCTGGGTTCTATCCCCAATGCCACACACAAAAAAAGTTAACCATAGAATTATGATATAACTCCGAAATTCTACCAAGTATATACCCAAAAGAATAGAAAACAGGTATTTATACAAGTACACATACACACATATTCATAATAGCAGTATTCTCAATGACCAAAAGTTTGAATCTTTCCAAATGTCCATCAATGAATAAATGAATAAATTGTAGTATATACATATAATGGACTATTATTCCTCCATCAAAAAAGAATGAAGCATTGATACAAGCTACACCACAGATGAAACTTGAAAACATCATGCTAAGTGGAAGAAGATAGACATGAAAGGTCAGATATTGTATGATTCCATTTATATGACATATCTAGAACAGACAAATCAACAGAGACAGAATAAATATTGGTGGACACCAGGTTCTATGAGGAGCAGAGACTAGGGAAAAACTGTTTCATTGATAAGAAAGATTTTACTTTAGCCGGGCGTGGTGGCGCACGCTTGTAATCCCACTACTTGGGAGGCGGAGACCGGAGGATCCGGGTTTGCAGCCAGCCTCAGCTGTTTAGTGAGGCCCTCCGCAACTTCGTGAGACCCGGTTTCAAAATAAAGGATAAAAAATAGGGCTGGGGGTGTAGCGCGGAGGTAGAACCCCCCTGGGTTCAATCCCTGGTACCACATAAAAAAAAAGATTTTACTTTAGATAGAAATGTTTTGGAAGTAGATAGAAGGTGTAGCTGCTCAATATTGTCAGTGTATAAAATGATACTGGATTGTTCACTTAAAAATGGTTAATTTTAGCCGGGTGTGGTGGTGCATGCTTGTAATCCCAGTACTTGGGAGTCTGAGACCAGAGGATCTGGGTTTGCGGCCAGCCTCAGCTACTTAGGCCCTCCGCAACTTCGTGAGACCCTGTTTTAAAATAAAGAATAAATAGGACTGGGGATATAGCTCGGGGGTAGAATGCCCCTGGGTTCAATCCCCAGTACCACAACAAAAGGTTAATTTTATGTATTGTTCTTTTGACTGGGCACTAGTTACTAAAGCCAGAAGACCTTGTCCCCAAGAAGCTTGCTGTAATGCAGGATGAAATTACATTACAGTGAGCTTAGTGCCAAAGAAAAGCAATCAAGTGTTCAGTGAGTACCTGTTGTGAAGTATCTGAATATGCTAAGGTCAGTTACATTACTTGTTTTTAAATAATTTACTATAAAAATGCCCTATGTATGTTAACTCAGGTACATAATTGTGCACCATTCACAGTGAGTGATACAAGAATTGTTAGGCAACATTTACAAGCAAACGGGTTTGAGATCACTGTGAAAGGTAGGTGGGCTCAAGTGACAAAGGCTATCCTCTGGGTAATTTCAAGAGTGGACAGAAGCAGCTTGGACAAACTAAAGAGAAGATCAGTAGAGAAATGTTTGGGATGGTGTATTTGTCTTTTCCTTTTCTTAATGTGGGAGATTTTTATCTGCAACCCAAAGTAACATACCCTATACATATATTTTGTGTGCTGATCTTCAGTGTGTTCTCTGAAACTACACAACATGAATCTAACCTCCCTTCCATACAATGAGCAGAAGCAATCTGAAGACAATCATCGTTTCCCTCCCATTATGAGCCTTCAATTTCCAAGAGACCATCCGTGTCACGAGGGTGTTTTGGTATCCTCATTATCTCTTTCATTATCATTGTGGGCGTCTTTCTCTGGAAGCACTCCATCTTGCCAGAGTTCCTTTTAGGAAGAGATGCCAATGAAGAAACAGAATGCTGCAGGTAGGGTTGATTAACACAAGTAAGAGTGGCACCACACATTCTGAAGTTATATTATTTGTTGTTGTTTTAAGTTAAATCCTGGTGTTGGCTCATATTGAGTCCTTTTCCTCAATGAAGTCTTCTATTTCTAATGTGGCTCATCTGCAGTCTATAGTCAAGTGATGGAGTATTTTAAACAATTAACTATAAAGTCTGATTTTTTGTTTTACTCCCCATTAGCATTTCCTATGTGACATTTAACATTTCTTTTAGGGAAGCCAGGCTCCATGGCACACGCCTGTAATCTGAATATTTGGGAGACTGAGACAGGAGTTTCGTAGGTTCCAGGCCAGCATGTGGTAATTTAGCGAGACCCTGTTTCTAAAACAAAAAAATAAAATGGGGAGTAGCTCAGAAGTAGAATGCCCCTGGGTTCAATCCCCAGTAGCATAAAAAAAAGGTTCTTTATATGGGAAGAGCTATTCATCCCACAGATATTAGGCTTAATTTGTTTTTTGGAGAATTAGTATAGTATATAATGTGTGTTAAGTCTTAACCTACCAAGCTTTTTTATTTCCTGAAGCAGATTTAAATGATGGCGTGGTAGTAGTTAGTGAGAAAGGGTAAGATTTGAGATAGATATAGTATTAAGAGGTTGGGATTTTCAGTGTGGGAGAGATGAAGGGGTTGAAAACAAGGAAAGAAAAGTATTATAAGTGTAAAACCCTGTGTCATGATGATGAATTTTGACTCCTTCGCAGTTTCACCTTGGATCATCTTGGACCATAGAAAGTTTATAATTAAGGTATTGAAGATAGTTTTTCAGTAGGAAAATGTTGTCCTTTTCTTACTTCTCTTCTTCTCTTGGACTTTTATGTTCTGGGTGCTTCTGTCCACCCCACCCCTCATAACAATTGGGAGCCTTAATATTAAAAGGCAGACAGCAAATCTGAGTTCTTTTACCTATTTGGGTGTATAATTTACTATCCTGGGAACTGTGTTTATTTTTTCAGCTAATTACAGTTTTCTTACAACAATCAGTGATCAATAACAGGGGAGGCAATTATTTGGGTACATCTTTACATTTTGAAAGTTAGTGAAATAAAATATGCCCACAATTTGATTTTTTCTTCTAAAAACATAAGTCTTAAATTCCTCAGAATTTTAGCCTTTTTTTCTAACCCCTCTATTGCACATTCATATTGGGAATTATAGCAGAATTTTAAAATCATCTTCATTATTTTTCTTATATTGCTGTAATGGTTGATAATTTAAATATAGATGAACTAGTCCCAATTTTACAAATAAACAGTAGAATTAAGAGTAATGAATTTTAATATATTGTATATACATCCCATTTCCAATAAGCCTTTGATTAGCACTTATGAATTCTTGTTGAATATTATATATGATGCTGGCCAAGAACAAATAATGTCCTGACATTCACAGCAATCAATAAAATGAACAACTGCTGAAAGCTACTGAGTCTTTCATTGTCTGAAAGCTGCAGTTAGTTTGGATAGAAATTTAATTTCCTATATTTTCATCCTCTTGCTAAATTTATAGGGTTGTCAGAGTATTTTATTTGAACAATGCTCATAATCTTCCAACCTCAGCAGGTGGTGAATCCTTTAATCTTTCCTCTCAGGCTTCCTAAGAGGAGAGTCAACTGGAACCAAAAATATACTTTATCTCTTTTCCTATTTTTATTCTACTTCTCCGCTCCTCTCCTGCCCTCCCTTCTTCCCTTTTTGCCCCCGTCCATTTCTCAATCACTCTCCTTATTTATTCTTTCTTGCTTTTCTCTCTCTCTCAGTCCAAATAAATCCATATAAAATAGCAAGACCCTCCCAAGAATTTAACATGTTCAGTTTCTTGTTTTAGTAACATGGAAACACTTAATTGCTATAAATATTTTATTGCACCTTCAAAAAAAGGGGGTCTAGGTGTTTCCAAAGCAAATTACTTAAGCATAAAAGCAACATCCTCTGAGAATATATATGTATACATGCATATATATACTATATATATATATATATATATATATATATGGTGTGTGTGTGTGTGTGTGTGTGTGTGTGTGTGTGTGTGTGTGTTACTGGGGGATTGAACCTAAGGGCATTTTACCTTTCAGCTATATCCCCAGCCCTTTTTAGTTTTTGTTTTGAAACAGGGTCTCATTAACTTGCTGAGAATCTCACTACACTGCTGAGGCTGGCCTCAAACCTGTTATTCTTCTGTCTCAGCCTCCCAAGTACTGGGGTTATAGTTGTGTGCCACTATGCCTGGCTGCAATATTTTTTATTGGTTTGTTTCACTTAACTAATATACACATCTGAAACTCTTTGTGTGTCTCTGTGTGTGTGTTTTCTTGATTATCAGTGTTGAACTCAACTCTGAGGCAGTTGTACATTTTAGGAATTATTAAAGTATATTGCCTTACATTTGCAATTACTTATATTCTCAGCACTATTTAATTAAATATGTGGAAATTTGCCACTAGGAAATTTCCATGATGAATGTTTTCAGCTAGTTGTATTTTAATGGCAGTTATGGTAAAAGTTCTGGAAATTTTTCTTAGAGTAGGACTTCTTTCTCTATTTTCTATTTACAAAGGAGCTATCAGTTACAATTAAAAATTAATTTGTGTCTTTTTTTTTGCGGTACTGGGGATTGAACCCAGGGGCGTTCTACCTCCGCGCTACACCCCCGGCCCTATTTTTTATACTTTATTTTGAAACCGGGTCTCATGAGGTTGCGGAGGGCCTCACTAAGTAGAGAGAGAGAGAGAGAGATAGAGAGAGGGAGAGAGAGAGAGAGAGAGAGAGAGAGAGAGAGAGACAGGGAGAGAGAGAACTGAGGCTGGCCGCGAACCCGGATCCTCCTGGGTTTACAAGTGTGCGCCACCACGCCCGGCTTAAAAATTAATTTAAACTCTAACATCTTTTCTTCCTCCACCTCCAGTACTCTCAAGTAATAGTATGAATCAAAGCCAGTGGCCTGAAAGTAGATAAACTGGTAGACTCAAAGGGAAGGAGTGTTTGAATAATTCTTAATTCTGATTATTAGCTTCTAGGTAATTATCACATTAAATTTAGTTTAAAATATCAACAATATTGCAAATATTGAACCCTAGTTTCATTGAAATTCTTGCCACCCCAGAATGAATGCTTTATTTTTGAATACTTTGATAATGTATGAAAATAATTTTTTCTATTTTCATAGCTATGAGCTCATCATTCTCCAACTGAAATTTTTGCATGTAGCATCTATCTCTTCTTTTAGATTCAGCTGTTCCTTGATTATAGAAAAATCTCTTTGGCAAGTAGAAGGAAAGAAAATATGGACTGGAACTTCAAATTTTTAAATCTAAAATGGCAAAATGAGACAACATTGGTGATATCACAGAATTCATGGGATTTAATTTCTTTCAGTGTTGAAGTATTCCCTGAAATACACATGGGGGCTCTAACACTAATAATAATCCATAATTTTTGTGAATTGGGAACAAAAGGTCAGCTTTGGAGGATGTCTCAGAAGTCTTCTAATTGAATTCGTCTTAAGCAGTCCTCTTTGGTCATATATAGACAGATAGCCACCCTGTCTTTGAAGATGGACCCTCTGGGACTGACTAGGATATTTAAAAGATTAGAAAATCAGGGAGATCACAGGGTATTAAGATACTGGACAATCATTACCAACCATCTCCTGGTAGATTTTAATTTTCAAGACTCAGTAAGTAGATAACCCCTTTGAATTGACCATTGATCCTGTAGTAGTATTTTTGTATATTTTTGTTATGAATTTTACTATGAAGGATCTTAAAATTATTTTTTAATTTTTGAAAATGAATAGTAATTATTGAGGAAGGACTTGGAAAACACAGAAAATATGTTTTGGGTTTATTATTCAAAGAAAATCGCTATTAACATTTTGGTGCATATTCTTTAAGTCTTTGTTCTGTAAATAGGTTTGAAAACATATTTGAGTTAGACAATATGCACAACTCTGCATGCTCCATTTCGTCATTAGCAATCAGACAGGGTTTGTTATGAGAATTTCTTAGTGAACATTTTAATGACTGTGCAATACCACTTTTAATGTATATACTAAAAATACTTTGCTTTTTTCATATTATGAACAGTAGAAAGGAACTATTTTTAATGAACAGTAAAAAGTAACTATTTTTAAAGCACTCTGGGGTGAACAGAGGAAGCTGCTTGAGGCCAGAGGCACCTGTCCTGGGTTTCTGGTTGTATAAACAGACTCTATTGTCACTTTTTGTGCGTGTGTTGTACTAGGGATTGAACCTAGAGGCATTCTACCTCTGAGCTACACCCCCAGCCCTTTTTTTACTTTTTGTTTTGAAACAGGATTTTACTAGGTTGAGTCTTGCTAAATTGCTGAGACTGGTCTATAACCTGTTATATGATCCTCCTGCCTCAGCCTCTCAAGTACTAGGATTACAGGCATGCGCCACCACACCTGGCCCTGTGGTCATCTTTGAAGACTGAGAGGATCACTGATTCTGTAATCTGATCTTCAGTGTGGAAGAACCCACCAGGGGGGCAATTCTGCTTAAGGCTTTGCTACATTGTTCTATCATTGGGCATTTAAGATGCATCCACATTTTTGTAGTATAGATATAAATATTCTATTAATATAGATATTAATATACATATGCAATGTCTTCATTGCATCATTGACCATGTAAATTTTATACATTTCAGAACATTTTCTTAGAATATATTCTTCAAAACAGTAGCATTGAATACTTTTGGGTATGGATATTTCTAGGTATCTTGGTAACTGCTGATGGTTATCAGGAAATACTATTAATGTTTGCGAATGCTATGTACCATTAACAATTGAGAAGGTTTATTTTATATCTCCCTTTTCAGCATTAGAGAGAGTGTGTGTGTGTGTGTGTGTGTGTGTGTGTGTGTGCGCGCGTGTGTGGTACTGGGGACCGAACCCAGGAGCATTCTATTTCTGAGCTACACCCCTAGCCCTTTTTTATTATGAAGCAGGGTCTCACTAGGTTGCTGGGAGTCCCACTAAGTGGGACTGATCTTGAACCTGTGATTCTCCTGTTTCAGCTCTTCCCACGTACTGGGATTATAGGCATGCTCCACCATGCCTGGCTGGATATTCTTTTTTAACTTTTATTAATGCATCGTTATTATACATCATAGTGATATTCAAAGTAAAAGAAACATATATGCACACATTACTTGGTGTATTTTCTCCATTCTGCCCTCTCCCCTTCCAACTTCCCCATACGTGTTAGTGAGATTGGTAGTGATCCCTTCATATATTACTGTATCATTATTTGAACTGTTCCTTTCAATTCTCCTTTTCCCCTTCCCCACCTCCCTACCCCTATCCCATTCCACTAATTTACTAGTCTCTCTCCTCATTTATATAAACTCCCTATGTTTCCTATTTTCTTTCTAGGTTACACATATGATAGAAAACATACTTTCTGACTTTTTCACTTTCTGAGACTGGCTGATCTCACTTAGCATAATATTCTCAAGTTCCATCCATTTTCCTGCAAATGACATAATTTTGGATGTGTGTGTGTATGTGTGTTTGTGTGTGTGTGTGTGTGTGTTCACATGCGTGTGTGCGTGTGTGATATTGGGGATGGGACCCAGAGGCATTCTACCTCTGAGCTATACCCATAACCCTTTCTATTTTTTTGTTTTGAAACAGGGTCTCATGAGGTTGCTGAGAGTCTCACTAAGTAGCTGAGGCTGGTATTGAAAGCATCCTCCTGTCTTAGCTTCTCAAGTACTCGGATTACTGGTATGCACCACCCCACCTGACAAATATTCTTTTAAAAATAATTTTAGATTTAGAGTAAAGGCGCAAGGATGATACAGAAAGGACTTCCATTTATTTTATCCTATGGTTAATAACTTGCATAACCATAGTGCATTTGTCAAAGTTAAGAAAGTAACAGTGGTCCATTACTCTTCACTACTCTTGGGACTTCATGCAGATTTCAGTTGTTTTTCTGCTAGTGTCTCTGTTCTCTATTCTAGGATCCAGCTTAAGACAGCATATTACTTGCAGTCATCAACTAAGGCTCCTTAGTTTCCTCTGCTCTGTAACAGTATTTCAGTCTTTCCTTGTTTTTCATGACCTTGATAGCTTTGAGGAGTACTGGCCAGGCGTTTTACAGAATATCCTTCAATTTTGGTTTAGCTGATTTTTTTCCATATTCCTCCCCCCCACTCCAATGTTTTCCAGTCTGGATTGAGTTAAAGGTTTTGAGGAAGAACACCCTGTCATCCCATCACACTGGGAGGTATAAGCTATCCGCATGTGTTATCATAATATCACCCTTGACCATTGGCCAAGTCATCTTTTGCAGGTTTCTCCCCTGTAAAGTTACCTTCTTTCCTGTACTCTGTTCTGTGGAAGTTAGTTACTAAGTCCAGCCAATACTCAAGGGGGAGGGAAAATTATGTTCTACCTAGTGTAAGTGAAAGTATGTTTAGTTGACTAAAGGTCCCCTAAAGATTTCTACATTCTAATCTCCTGTCAATGTAACCTTCTTTTTTAAAAGGGATTGTTGAAAATGTGATTTAATTGAGAATCTTTATGGGGGAGAATATTCTGGATTATCTGAGTGGGTCAGAAATAAGTACGAGGATCCTTATAAGAGAGAAGTAGACTGAGAGAAGGTAATGGGAAAACAGAAGCAGAAATTCACGCAATATGACGAGGTGACCACAAATGACATAAAAGAAGGTGGGCATGGTTTTAAAGAATGATTTTACATGAAGTCACTGAAATTTGATCACAGTCCCCAAATCCCTGGAAACAAATAGTAGATGACTTAGAAGGGTCATTTTTTACATAGTAATCTGAAAACTTCATATTAAACTATGAAAATCAATTATATCCAGGGATGAGCTTAAAATATCCATTTTATAAAAATAACAGCCCAAGTTTGTAAAATAAATGTAGAAAGATGCATATTGAAACATTGGTTATATTATTACATTAATTATGTAATATTTTAATTTTGGCTATGCCATTATTTATTTAAATATACTACCACTGCTTTAAGTCTTTTGCTGTTATAAGTTATAGGTAGTATAGATTACCAAAGACATTTAATGGTTAATTTTTTTTTCTTTCTGGGGATTGAACCCAGAGGCAGTCTATCTCCGAGCTACATCCCCAGCCCTATTTTTTTTTTATTCTTTATTTTGAAACAGGGTCTCGCTAAGTTGCGGAGGGCCTCACTAAGTAGCTGAGGCTGGCAGCAAACCTGCGATCCTCCTGTCTCAGCCTCCCAAGTACTGGGATTACAAGTATGTGCCACCATGCCCGGCTGGTTAATTTTTTTTTTTTGCGGTACCGGGGATTGAACCCAGGGGCGTTCTACCTCCGCGCTACACACCCGGCCCTATTTTTTATACTTTATTTTGAAACTGGGTCTCACGAAGTTGTGGAGGGCCTCACTAAGTAGAGAGAGAGAGAGAGAGAGAGCGCTGAGGCTGGCCCGCGAACCTGGATCCTCCGGTCTCCGCCTCCCAAAGTACTGGGATTACAAGCGTGCGCC
>PVJS01036244.1:0-20554 GCA_004027185.1 Glis glis
AGACTTCAAACCTAAACTTATCAGAAGAGACAAAGAAGTTCATTTCTTACTGGTAAAAGGAACAATCCAGCAAGAGGATATAACAATAGCCAACATTTACGCCCCAAACATAGGTGCAGCCACTTTCATAAGAGAAACCCTTCATGACATTAAATCACACATAGATCCCAATACAATAATATTGGGAGACTTCAACACACCTCTCACACCACTAGATCGATCTTCAAGACAAAAGGTCAGTAAAGATGCCTCACACCTAAGGAACACCATAAACCAAATGGACCTAGTAGACACATACAGATTATTCCACCCAACTACAGCTGAATTCACATTTTTTTCAGCTGCTCATGGAACTTTCTCTAAAATAGACCATATTCTAGGCCACAAAGTGAGTACTAGCAAGTTCAAAAAACGTGACATAATCCCCTGTGTCTTTTCAGACCATAATGGAAAGAAACTAGAAATCAACTATAAGAAGACCCAGAGAAACCTCATAAACATGTGGAGACTGAATATCACACTGCTGAATGAGGAATGGGTCAGAGAAGAAATAAGGGGAGAAATTAAGAAATTCCTAGAAACAAATGAAAACAGAGACACAACATATCAAAATCTCTGGGACACCCTGAAGGCAGTATTAAGAGGAAAATTCATAGCACTGAGTGACCACATAAGAAGAATAGAAAATCACCAAATAAATAACCTGATGACACACCTCAAAGCCCTTGAAAAACAGGAATAGTCTAACCCCAAAGCTAGTAGAAGATAGGAAATTATTAAAATCAGAGCAGAAATCAATGAAGTAGAGAATAAAAAAAAAGTACAAAAAATCAACAAAACCAAAAGCTGGTTCCTTGAAAAAATAAACAAGATAGACATACCACTAGCCAACCTAACCAAAAGAAAGAGAGAATCAAACCAAATTACTAAAATAAGAGATGAAAATGGTGATATTACCACTGACAGCATGGAAATCCAGAGGATAATCAGAAACTATTTTGAAAAACTATACTCCAACAAAATGGAAAACCTAGAAGATATTGACAAGTTTCTAGACATATACAACCTTCCTAAGTTGAATCAAGAAGACATAGAAAATTTAAATCGACCAATAGCAATTAATGAGATTGAAGCAGCAATAAAGAGCCTACCATCAAAGAAAATCCCAGGTCCAGATGGTTTCCCAGGTGAATTTTATAAAGCCTTTACAGAAGAACTAATCCCAATACTCCTCAATCTATCTCATGAAATAGAAAGAAATGGGACTCTCCCAAACACATTCTATGAAGCCAACATCACACTAATACCAAAACCAAAGACAGCTCAAGAAAATAAAACTACAGACCTATATCATTGATGAACGTAGGCGCAAAACTTCTAAACAAAATAATAGCAACACGCATTCAAGACCACATCACGAAAATCATACATGATGACCAAGTAGGATTCATCTCAGGAATGCAAGGCTGGTTCAACATATGAAAAACAATCCATGTAATCCACCACATAAACAGAACTAAAGACAAAAATCACATGATCATTTCAATAGATGCTGAAAAAGCATTTGACAAAATCAAACACCCATTCATGATAAGAACACTGCAGAGAATTGGAATAGAAGGAACATACCTCAACATCATAAAGGAAATATACAATAGGCCCACAGCCAGCATCATACTGAATGGGGAAAAACTTCAAGAGTTCCCTTTAAAAACAGGAACAAGAAAAGGATGTCCGCTGTCACCACTCTTTTTCAATATAGTACTCGAGACCCTAGCCAGAGCAATAAGGCAAGAGAAGGAAATAAAAGGAGTACAAATAGGAAAAGAGGAACTGAAACTATCTCTATTTGTAGATGATATGATATTATACTTAGAAGATCCAACAAACTCAACCAAAAGGCTCATTGAATTGATCAACAAATCCAGCAAAGTGTCGGGATACAAAATTAGTCTTAAAAAATCAGAAGCTTTTCTGTATGCCAACCATAAATCCACTGAAAAAGAAATCCAGAAGACATTTCCACTCACAATATCCCCCAGACCAATAAAATACTTGGGAATAAACCTAACCAAAGAGGTAAAAGACCTCTACAAGGAAAACTACAAAACATTGAAAAAAGAAATTGAAGAAGATCATAGAAAAGGAAAAGATCTCCCATGCTTTTGGGTAGGCAGAATAAATATCATCAAAATGGCCATTCTCCCAAAAGTGCTCTACAGATTCAATGCAATACCCATTAAATTACCACAGTCCTTCTTCACTGACAGAAAAATCTGTCCTTAAGTTCATTTGGAACAACAAAAAACCCAGAATTGTCAAAGTAGTTCTCAGCAACAAGAGCCACACAGGAGGCATCACAGTACCTGACTTCAAACTATACTACAAAGCCATAGTAATAAAAACAGCATGGTATTGGCAGAAAAGCAGACACATAGACCTATGGAGCAGAATAGAAGACTACAAAACAAACCCACACACCTACAGCCAATTGATTTTTGACAAAGGGGCTAAAAACACCCAATGGAAAAAGGATAGCCTCTTCAACAAATGGTGCTGGCAAAACTGGCTAACCATATGCAGGAAAATAGAAATAAACCCCACTTTCTCACCCTGCACTAGAGTCAAATCCAGATGGATCAAAGACCTAGAAATCAGACCAGAGACCTTGCAGCTACTTGAAGAGGGCATAGGCCCAACACTTAAACACATAGGCACAGGTAAAGACTTCCTCAGCAAGACCCCAAAGGCACAGGAAACTAAAATGAGGATTAATTCGTGGGATTGCATTAAACTAAAGAGTTTTTGTGCAGCAAAGGAAACAATTAAAACCTCAACAGAGAGCCAACAGAAAAGGGAGAAGATTTTTGCCAGCTACTCCTCTGATATAGGACTCATATCTAGAATATATAGAGAATTTTTAAAAATCACCACTAAAAAAACAAATAAACCAATCAAGAAATGGGCAAGTGAACTAAATAGACACTTCACAGAAGAAGATATACAAATGGCCCATAAATGTATGAAAAAGGTTCAACATCATTAGCAATCAGAGAGATGCAAATCAAAACTACCCTGAGATTTCACCTAACCCCAATTAGAATGGCAATAATTAAAAACACAAACAACAACAAATGCTGGCGAGGATGTGGAGAAGCAGGAACTCTACTACACTGTTGGTGGTGTCCATCAACAAATGAATGGATCACAAAACTATGGGATATGTACACAATGGAATTTTACACAGTCACAAAGAAGAACAAAATCACATCATTTGCAGGGAAATGGAGAGAACTAGAGAACATTATGCTAAGTGACATTAGTAAGTCACTAAGAGTAAAAAATCAGATGTTCCCCCTAATCTGTGGGAGCTAGTTAGAATGGGAATTAGAAGGGACTTCGAAGGGAAGAAGAAGAAATCTTTAGATGGACAAAGAAGGTGACCTAACTGAGGGAGTTGGAAGGGGGGTGGAGGGAAACACACTATAGCACATGATGTACATACACAAACCTATAAGACTCAATCACTATCTGGAGCATGAAAGGGAGGGAAGGGGGAGGGAATAGGGTGGGATTGGAGGGAGGGCTAAATGTGCAATGTGTGCATGTATGATGTTCATACCCTGACATATATCAAAATGTATAATTACAATGCACCAATAAATAAACATAAAAAAATTTAAAAAAAAGAAATTCTGTTTATGAGAAACTTCTGGGTAAGGATGAAGCACTAACACCCTCTGCACCTTCCTATAATCCAGTGGATTTTGAAAATGACGAATCCACAGATTCTTTTCAAGAACATGGTAAAAAGTGTTTTCCAAGGCGTGTTTGCAAGTCAGTACAGGCACTGCTCCACTCTGGTATACAAGTTAGAGCACAGAGTTTGGAATTCATCAGAACTGGTTTAAATTTATTGACTCCCTAAATAGTAGTTTGAATTTATATGTGTTATTTAAATAGTATAAACTATAATTTTCTCATCTGTAAAATTGGACTAATGATAAAATTGTCCCAAATAGCCCTGAGATTCAAATTAGATAATGTACATGAAAGATATTTGAAAATTTGAATGTATGTCATTATTATTATTCAATCCCTAGATTTTTTTTTGGACTTGTTCTTCCAGAGAAGAATAAACTGTCATCAGGAGAAGCTATTGATTTTGGGAAAATAATTTGTATTTTTAAAAGATAATTTCAGGAGCCAAAAAAGAATTTTGTGAGGAGATAAAATAGAAAGAAGTGTATTCACATTTTTATATTATTTGCATCTTTAACATTTTCTCTATTTTTGTCACTTGATAAGTACCAGATAGAGATTTCTAAAGGCCCTATCTAGGTTTTGTGGGGGAAAAAATATCTTTCCTATTCTCTGTTTCCATAGGCTGTATAAAGGAAACTTTGAGAAGTATTTTGCAGTTGTTTTTCTTTTAAATACAGAGACATGCAAAGCTCTATTTTGACTGTGAAAAATCAAAGCAAATCATTTAATATCTTCTTCGGAGCCTTTTCTAGACTATTTGTAGAGTCAAGTATATATTTCATTTAAAAATGTTAATGTAATCAGATCGGCTATATTAAAAATCTGGTGCAAATCACAAAAAGGTTTACCAAAAAAAAAAAAAACTTCCTATTGGGTTATTTTGGTGAGACAGAAGAATTATTCTGAAATTGATTACATTTGGCCTTGTGTGTGACCACAAAAAGCCTTGATAATTATAACAATTTGTGATGGCATTGCTAACTTTATGGAGATAAGGAATCAGTTCAGTTTGTTGATGATATCTGTTCACAGATTTTCTCAATGTAGCTCTGATAACCTATACAAAGTCCACACCTGCTAACCATAATAATGTGGCAAAACAAAACTGAATAAAAATCTTCATGCTGTGCTATGCCCATCAACATACTCAATAATCACCAACAACTTCCCTTGTGTTCCTGGAGGTGCCTCATCAATATTGGAATGAATAAGGAGTGCTCATGTTGGCCTATGGAACATACCAGTAACTTTCACCATTACCAGGTAGAATTTGCCTGGGTTCAATCCCCAGTAATATTCAAAAAAATTATTTTTCTTGCTTATGAAATACTTAGATGTTATAAAAACAGGAATATCTTCTTTTTTCAATGTCAAAGCTGTTTTTGTAATATATTTAAATCATTAAATACATTTGTAAAATATTTCACTGTGGTGTCAGATACATTTTCTTTTATTATATGAATAAAAATTTGATTCAGCATCATGAGTTATTTTTCTTTTTTTATTCTTTACAGTGCTACCTTGGGCATAAAAAAATCACCTAATATTCCTGGAGGATCAATTACTCCAGATTCTATGAAAGTTAATTTGTTATGTTTATCAACTTCACAAATAATCAATTTCACATTCCAGAAAGTTGTCCTAGGTTATAACACACATGTGAAACATCATGTAAATAAAACTTTATTTCAAAAACATTGTAATTCCAAAAAAAATGGTAACCACCTCAATTTCCATGTGTAGTAGACTGGATGAAAGCAATAATAGTTCATTCAAGTATGAAATATTACAATGTTGTTAAAATCTTGTAATTTTAACCAAGAATCATTAAAATATTTTCATCATTCCTCCTGCAGATTCTCTATGTCTACAGAAATCCTAAAGATGTTATGGTCTCTTATTTTCATTATTCAAATTGGGTAGAATTTTATGAAGCTTCAGAAACCATAGAGCATTATATGGAAAAGCTTCTAGATGGAAAAGGTAACTGTGAATTTATTTATCAAGAAATGTAGGGAACCTATATCAGACAGACGCAGAAGGGCAGTAGTAAACAATGAACACACCTGAGGAGTTACTGTTGTACACCAAGTTAGCCAGCTACTCAATGTCATCTGTGTTTTCACCAGTACACCTTGGGCATTTTCAAGTTTGCAAAGCATGTAGTTTAAGAAATATGTTAACCAGACAGTAAATTATAAGTGTTCCAGTGATTCAAACTAGCCAGAAATGAGGTAGTATCATATATCCCAGAATGGATAATGTTGA
This sequence comes from Glis glis, assembly GCA_004027185.1. NCBI lineage: Eukaryota > Metazoa > Chordata > Mammalia > Rodentia > Gliridae > Glis > Glis glis. The sequence continues at coordinate 6,034 of PVJS01036244.1, forward strand.
ACGTGAGTTCCTGTGATCTACCATGTACCCATGGATCTATAGGGCAACTGTAGAACTGATCACTCCAGTTCTGAGGAGGACTGATAAAAACAGCGAGTGCTGATCCTGTGAAATATTAGAGAATAACAAGTTAATGGAGGCATACATTTTTGTGTGGAGGAAAGAGGGAAATGAAGAGACTTTCCTTAAAGACATTTTCAAATGTCGGCCCTTGGGCATGTTATTTCTGTATTACAGCTTTCTTTTGTGCATTGAGTCACTTTGCATAGAGAAGTCTCTATGAAAATCATGCAAGTGATCCCCACAGAACTAAACATTTTAAAACATTAACAGAGATGGCCAGTGGTAGGATCTTTATTTTTATTCTGAAAATTCTAATTGAGAAAAAAGAATATAATCCACAGTTTAATGAGTACAACAACTTCACCTTGTTTTCTATTGTTTTTTCATACAATGGTAGGAAACCGTTGGTTTGATCATATATGAGGATGATATGAACACAAAGATGACTTCAATATTCTGTTCATGAGGTATGAAGATATGAAGAAGGTAAGATAAAGAGGCTATTTTAAAATGTTATTTCTTTTAAATCCTTTCTTCTCTTGGTTTCAGCAAAACACATCCTCCTAGTTGTCTTCATATTTCAATATTCCTCAGGATTTTTGTTGGAATTTCTAATTACCTACCTATTTTTACTTACTCGTCTTCCTTGGGTCCCTCTTCTCACTGTAAATGTCATGTTTTATGATGCTTTATTGTGTAACCATTGTGGCTATTGTGAATTGTGCTGCCGAGAACATGGGTATATATGTATCAATGTACTATTTTAACTTTAAATCTTTTGGAAAAATAGCAAGGAGTGTCATAGCTGGGTCAATGTTGGTCCCATTCCTAGTCTTTTGATGAATCTCCATACTGACCTCCATAGTGGTTGTACTAACTTACACTCCCAGGAGTTTATGCATGTTCTTTGTTCCCCCACATCCTCCTCAGAATTTATTATTGTTTGTATTATCGATGATTGCCATCTCAACTGAAATTACATGGAATCACAATGCAGTTTTGATTTGCATTTCCCTGATTGCTAATAATGCTGAAGTTTTTAAAATATATTTGTTGGCAACTTGTATTACTTCTTTGGAGATGTTTCTGTTAGTTCAATGTCCATTTTTAATTGGATTATTGGTTGTTTTGGTGTTACAATAGTTTAGTTCTTTATATATTCTAGGTCTTAGTGTTTATTGAAAAAGTACTTATAAAAGATTTTCTTTCATTTTGTAGGCTCTCTCTTTAGACTTGATTGTTTCCTTTTCTGCACAGAAGATTTTTAATTTGATGGCATCCAATTTATTGATTTTTTTAAAAATTTATTTCCTGAGATTTAGGGATCTTAGTGAGGAAGTCTCTTCCAGAGCCTATGTGTTGGAAGGCTGATCCTAGGTTTTCTCCTAGTATTTGCAAAGTTTCTGGTCTAATTTCTAGTTTTTTGATCCATCTTTAGTTGACTTTTATACAAGGTGAGGGATAGAGGCCTAATTTATTTCTTCTACATATGGACATTCATTTTTTCTAAAACTATTCCTTGAAAAGGCTATCTTTTCTCCAACAGATGTTTTTTGGCATCAGTGACAGTCAACATTCTCAGTTCTATAATCCCAAATGACTGACCACACCACTTAGAAGAAGTAAGGTTTTTGCTCACAATTTTTGGAGATTCCAGGTTCACTCCATGTGAGGCCAGGGTATGGAGCTCAGGGCATGATGGCAGGAAGCAGGGGTAGAAAGAGAGCGAGACTCTACTCTCACATCATGGAGGGTAGTAGCAAGAGAGACAGAGAGCACAGGGAGAAGAGGATGGATTTATATTACCCAAGGCCACAACTCTAGGGGCCCCTCCTTAGCAACGAAGCCCCACTTCCAACATTGCTACCTTACTTTTATAAGGTCCAGGGGGACATTCTCAATTCAAACCATTATACCACATTTGTCAGCAGTCAAAATGTTGTACTGTGAAAATTTGCTTCCATATGTTATGTTGTATTCCATTGATATATGTGACTCTTTTATGCCAATAGCATGCTGTCTTTTTTTAGTATAGGTCTGAAGTATAATTTGAGACAAGGTATTGTGATACTTCCAGCATGGTTGTAATTATTTGTAATTGATTTGGCAATTTTGGGTCTTTTCTTCTTCCATACGAATTGTAGGACCATGTTTTTCTAGATCTGTGTGGAATGGCATTAGTATTTTGGTAAGAATTTCACTTAATCTGTAGGTTCATTTTTTGGTATAATGGCCATTTTGACAATATATGTTCTGACTATGCAATGACATGGGAAGTTTTTCCACTTTCTAAGGTCATCATTTTCTCTCCTCAGTACTCTATGATTTTTATTGTAGGTGTATTTTACCTTTTTGTTTGGATTTACTCTTAATTATTTTAATTTTTTTATTCTATTTCAGATGGAAATTCTTACCAGATTTCATTTTCAGTAAAATTTGGGTAAAATTAAAAGGAGTATATTGAATAGGAGTGTTGATAATGTGTATGCTTCTCTTGTTTATGATTGTAAAGAAAAACAGTTTTTCCCCATTTGGTTTGATATTGTTTTTGGTTTTATAATATATTGTCTTGATCATGTTGCAGTAAGTTGCTTCTACAGAAATTTCTTGTGCTTTGAACATGAATATGTGTTGCATTTTGTCAAATGCTTTTTCCATATCTATCAAGACAATCATGATTTTTGTTTTTAATTTAATTTTTGTGATGAATTACATCTATTGACTTGCTTATATTGAACCAACCTTACATTCCTGGAATAAAACCTACTTGGTCATGGTGCACAAACTTTTGGTTTGGTTTGGAATGTGAACTGTTATTATTTTCTTAAGAATTTTTGCATCTGTGTTCATTATGAATATTAGTCTGTATTTTTCTTTTGTTGAGTCATCTTTTTATTCAGTTTTGGTATCAAGATGATACTGAATCATAGAATGAGTTTGAGAACACTGATTTCTTTATTTTCCAAAATAATTTGAGGAGCTTAGGATTTATTTCCTCCTTGAAGATCTTGGAGAATTAAGCTAGTAATTGATCTGGTTATTGATTTCTCTTTCTTGGAAGGGTTTTTTATTATTATTTCTGTTTCAATCTCTTTGTTTGTTATTAGTGTGATTGTTTTATAAACCTTATTGGTTCATTTACATAGGTTGTATTCATCTAGAAATTTATTAGTTGCTTCTAGGTTTTCTCAGTCATTGTAATATATTTTCAAAGTAGTTACTCATTAATACATAATATATTAATTTGTTTATGTAAATATTAGTAAATGTTTGCTCCATCAGAAGCACTGAATCATGAATAAAGGAAAATTAAATTTTTAAAGAGTACATACATATTTCAAATTATCAATACCAATCTCAATATCGTGTATGGGGAAGGGGAGGGTGTGGAGAGAGTAAGTTCATCAAATACTGTGTGTCCCTATCACTAAAAACTAAATTAAGATGTGATACTACAATACGCAAATAAAAGTGTATTTAAAAAAGAGTGAGCTCATAAGCTTCTAGAGAAGATAGATATTCACCAATCAAGGCCACATGATTTAGAATTGATTAGCATAATTATTAAGGAAAAGCCCAAATGCAATGTCTGTGTGTAAATGTAATATGGGTATCTGATAGAGTCAAAGGTGATGAGCATTGTTTTCTGAAAGAAAGAGCATGGGAAACATAGGTAATAAACTAGGTAACAGAAAGATAAGAGGGGAAAGGGAGTTCTAATCTAGGAAAAGAGGATGTGCACATCATCCACTAAAACAAGAGTCCATGACAACAATGAAGAACTAGGAAAAGAATTTAGAAAGGGAAGTGGGAGTGATGAAATATAAAATAAAGGTTTTGATAGGAGACAGATTATAAAAGTTCTGCAGGCTATATTAATAATTGTTAGTTCTTTAATCCTAATTAAAATAAGGAGTTGTTTGAGAGTTATAAAAAGGATCAATATCATTACCAATTTTCATTGGTAGAGATGTAAATTAAAACTACCCTGAGATTTCACCTAACCCCAATTATAATGGCAATCATTAAAACACAAACAATAATAAATGCTTGGGAGGATGTGGAGAAGTAGGAACTCTAATACACTGTTCTTGTGATTATAAGTAGTGCAACCCATTTGGAAAACAGTGTGGAGGTTCCTCAGAAAAATGAGAATCAACCTACCATATGACTGGGCTATACCACTCCTGGGTATCTACCCAAAAGAATGGAAAACAATCTACCATAATAATGCATGCATATCTATGTTTATAGCTGCACAATTCACAATTGCCAAACTATGGAACCAATCGAGATGTCCATCAATAGATGAATGGATTACAAAACTATGGGATATATACACAATGAAATTCTACTCAATCATAAAGAAGAGCAAAATTATGTCATTTGCAATGAAATGGATGGAACTGGAGAATATTATGCTAAGTGAAATTAGTCCATCACAAAAAAGTGAAAGGTACATTGAGGGAGAAGTTCTCCCTCATTTTTGGAAGCTAGGGAGGAATTGGGACATAGGAGGGATGCCAGACAAAGGAGGATAATCCTTAGTGGAGTGAAGGATAGGATCTACGTGAGGGAGATCGGAGGGGGGAGGAAGACCTGAAGAATGAAACACCTCAATGGACATGGTGTACATACACAATCTTATCAGAGCCAATCACTGTGCTGAGCACAGGAAAGAGGGGAGGAGGAGGGAATGGAATGGGAACTTGGGGAGGACTCAATGAGTACTGTGTGCATGTATGCCTCCAGCACCCTGAACTTCAGCAAAATGGATGATTAAAATGCACTAATAAAAAAAAAGAATTCATGTAGCATGAACTAAAATATATTTGGATCCATATTTGTTGCTATTATTGTTTATTATTGTGGGTGCTCTTTTTTATATATAAGCCAATTTTGTACCATGTAGGCAATAGACAGATAATACACTTATGTATACAAACATACTAAAAATAGGCAGCAAACAAATACCTGTATCTTTCATTTGCTGGGCATTGTATCCCCACAAATAGCAGACAAGAGAATTACAGACATTTACTGAACATACTGCCAGATTTAAAATTCCAGGAGTCAAAACACTGTCTATCACAAATATCTGTTTTGTGGTTTTGTGAATAATAGATTATAGAGTAGAAGACACTAACTTGGAAGCCTATACAGCAGGGGATAAATGGGGCAGGGTCCACCAATCATGGATGACACTGAATCAATTAGTTCAGGTGGCCAGTTGTCACCATGAGGCAGATCTGAGACTGGGTGATTTCACTTACCATGATGTTCTCTAGTTCCATCCATTTTCTTGCAGATTACATAATTTGGTCTCTCTTTACGGATGAGTAAAACTCCATTGTGTGTCTACAGCACATTTTTTATCCATTCATCTGTTGATGGACACCTTGGTTTGTTCCATGCCTTGGGTATTGTGAATTGTGTTGCTATAAATGTGGGTATGCATGTGTCACTATAATATTCTAGCTTCAATTCTTTTGGAAAGATACTCAGGAGTGATATAGCTGAATCATATTGTGATTACATTCTTAGTGTGACGAACATCTATACTGACCTCCATAGAGTTTGTTCTAATTAAAACTCCCACTAACAGTGTTTAAGTGTTGTTATTTCCCCACATCCTTGCCAGCATTTATTATTGCTTGTATTTTTGATGATTCCCATCCTAACCGAATTAGGTGGAATCTCACTGTAGTTTTGAATTTCATTTTCTAGATTGTTAATGATGTTGAATATATCTTCATGTATTTATTGGCTATTTGCATTTCTTCTATGAGAAGTGTTCAACTTCCCATTTTTACTGCATTATTTATTTTTTGGTATTCTTTTCTTTTAGTTCTTTATGTGTTCTAGGTATTAGTCCTCTAGCAGAGAAGTAGCTGCAAAGATTTTCTCCCAGTCTATAGATATCTCATCAGACTCTAGATTGTTTCCTTTGCTGTTTAGAAGCTTTTTAATTTGAGGCATCTTATCTGTTGATTCTTGGTTTTATTTCCTGAGCTTTAGGGGACTTAATGAGAAAGTCTCTGCCAGTGCCTATATGTTGGATAATTGATTCTATGTTTTATTCTATAATTGCAAAGTTTGTGGTGTAATGTCCAAGTCTTTGATCCATGTTGAATTGACTTTTCTTCCAGGTGAAAGCTAGGGGTCTATTTTCATTCTTCTACATATGAACAAACCAGTTTTTCCAACATCATTTATTGAAAAGGTTGTCTTTTCTCCATCATATATTTTTGTCACCTTTGTCAAAAATTCCTCTGGCTTAAATATAAAGATCTGTCTCTGTAGCTTATATTCTATTCCATTGGTCTATGATTCTTTTTCATGCCAATATCATGCTATTTTTGCTATGAAAGCTCTATAGTATAATTTGAGACCAGATAGTGTTATTCTTCCAGCTTAGTTTTTATTGTACAGAATTGGTTTGCCTGTTCTGATTCTTTTCTTCTTCCTCATGAATTTAGGACTGTTTTTTCTAGTTCTGTGAAAAATGGCATTGGTAATTTGATAGAGATTATATCAAATATGTAGACAATTTTCATATTATTGACATTTTGATAATATTTATTCTGCCTATCCAAAAGCAGTGGAGGTCTTTCCATCTTCTAATGTCTACTTATATTGCTTTCTTTTGTGTTTTATTACTTGAATTATAGAGGCATTTTACCTCATTGATTATATTTACTACTAAGTATTTTATTTTTTACTTTAGGTGATTTCAGGTGAAATTATTTTGTGTATTTCTTTTTCAGTAATAAGAACTCATTCAGTAAAAAAATTATTTCTTAAATAATGAAAAATATAGGAATAAAATATAAAATACTAAGGAATCTTACCAAATCTGCTATCTGGGCAACCTTAAGTAAATTGTTTGCTGTCTCAGTGCCTTAATTTTATCTTTCTATATTTAGAAACATGAAGCTCATTCCCTCATGGGGTTTTAAAAGTTGTCTAACTCCTTAGTGTCTTTGGTTCCTCGTTTTTAAAATAGTAATACTAACAATAAAGTAAGCTTTTTATTAAGCTTTAAAAATGTTAATGTATGTGATATCCTTAGTAATAATAAGTAAATTGATACACATAAGACATTGAAATGGTGTTTGGCTGCTATTGACCACTCAATAAATAGTCATTACTTTAAAATACTAAGAATTTAAAGAAAATTTTATGTTTTTCCTCTAGGTGAAAAATTACGGACAATACAGGCACATACTTATTGAACTTTAAAGGCTATAATTTTCAATGTTATTCAGTTAAGCTTGATAAACTAAAAATATAGAATATTTTGATATTAAGGATTATAATGTCCTCATAATTACATATCCCAAATCTGGTAAGTGTAAGGCATTAGTCATCTGATATCAGACTTTGCTTTGGTGATTCATATGTATAAAAGTGTTCTTTTACATCATGAACAGGAGCCATACCTCGATGTACACAACCATTTAATGAGAAAAAAGTTTAATGATACTCAAGAAGTTTATATGAGATAAGGACATTTGCAATGTATGTATTGTCAGTTCTGATGGCAAATATGAAGAAATCAAATATGAAGCCCAGAGCAGGAACTTGGTGAATACTCACATGTTGGCTTGGTCTATGGGCCAGGTCTAAGACAGTAAAACTCCAAATTGTAAATACTTCATTAGTTAGTGGCTCTATCACCTGTAAAGATTTGTTTTCCAATATGTTTAATTCTCTTGTGCAGTATTGCATGAGAGCTATCATCTACTTAAGATTCTCAAAAAAGCCAATGACAAGTAGAGTCTACTAGGAATTTTTTTGGTTTATTGTTTTGTTTTTAAGGTCTGTCCATAAAGAACATCAGTATTAAGAAGTGGTGAACTAGGTGTGGTGGCACATAACTAAATGGTGGTGCATACACACACACACACACACACACACACACACACACACAAACACGTGGTGAAACACAATCCTTTTGGGCTTTAGGAGGTACTGAAGGATTTTTGTAATGGTTATTTCCACTTCAGCAGTGGGTGAAACTTGGAAGGTGTGATTTGAATTTTTTATGGGTCCATGCAAACTGAGAAGTAAAAATGTAGTTGTTAAAATTTCATAAACAGATGGGCACAGTGACCCATGCCTGGAATCCTAGTAACTGGGGAAGCTGAGGCAAGAGAATTCCTTGCTAGATGCAAGCTTGAGTAACTTAGTGAGACCCTGTCACAAAATTAAAAACTAATAATTATAAGGCCTGTGGATATAGCTCGATAGTAGAATGAGTATGGAGTCAGTCCTATGTACCCTTTTTAAAAGTTATTCACATATGATTTGTTGATTATTTATGGTATGGATGTTCTAAAACACCACAGACAAAAAGCTGCTAATATATGGTTTGGCACTATAAGTAAAACTAAATAAATTTTTTCATGGAAGGAAGATGGTGAGGCCCAGGTAGGAGCATGCACTGCCACTTTTGAGCAAGGCAGGCTAGAGGAGGGCCTTCCCTACTCTCAGGAGAAGATTATCAGTGAACTAATGAAGAATAAATAAAATCCTATTGACCCAGCAGGCACAGAGTACCAATTGAAAGGAAAAGAGTAATCAGCTCTCCAGGACCACAAACCTATTAATCACCCAGCCAGCTGCCCAGTGAATATGACAGTGGCAATGGAAGAACTCATCAGGATTGGAATCCTTAGAAAACAGACTCTTCCTAACAGAATATACCTGGGGGTATTGTGAGTTTACAAGCAGCTTCAGTGGGAGACTGCATGACTGTCTGTATGTGGGGGTAAAAGTTAGATCTACATGGAAACTACTGAACTGACAGGGTCTGGGAGCTTGCAGAGGATCCCTGCAGACATGTTAGAAATGTGAATTTCCTCACATCCCCTGGTGGTACTAGAGGTGAGAGGCAGAGGCAGCAGTCTACCCTCTCCCCAAATTATGCATAGACCACAGTTGCGGTATCCAAGGGTGACAAAACACAGTAAAAAATTAAAAATGCTCCTACTGGGTCTGATGGTTAGCCAGTTGGCAACTTCTAGTCACTAACAAGATCCCAGCTGCCGGAGGCTCCCTTATCCCACAGAAGATTAGTAATATACAGAACACAGAATGTAGTGACCCATACTGCTGAGATTATTCTCTGTTAGTGTGGTGACAAGCATGTCCCCCAGAAATAAATGCCTGAGACCTAATGCTGCCATCGTGTTAGGCAGACAGAGTCCTGGAGTAGCTGATACCCAGTGCTCACAGACTGCTGGCAGAACAGCAGAGGGGCAATACAGGACACAGACAGCAGCTGTGGTCTCTCAAGGTGATAAAACTCAGCTGAATGTTTGGATTGCAGCAGATGACACCCTCAGAGAAAGCTAAAGATGCTGTAACACTGTGCCCCTAGCAAAGAGCAGGAAGAACAGTGGGGGAGAATACATGAGTGATACAGCTTAAGCAGGTGTTTGGGGAGGGGGGCTGAAGTAGGTGGCCTGCAGATTTTCAAGTGACCACCATTAGAAAGACAAAATGATAATAAAAGATAATAAAATAAGGTAATAAAATTTAGGTAGAACAGGGAACTTTGTGAAGTACAGTGACTCCTTTGACGCCAGCAGAGCACAGGGTATAAGGTGGCCACAATAACCAGTGGCAATGGTAAGGGTGGTATCTCTGTGGGGAATACAATCTAGAGAGACACTCCACCAAGATTGAAATGCTACAACCTCTAGCAGACTCTCAGCTCCATGAGGACAGAGGCTAGTGAATAGCCTGAGACTTCCTACACTAGTGCCCCCTAATACATACTTTGAGCTAAATATTTACCTCTGGAACAAGATACATCATAAAGGGAAAACAAATAGATATATGAACTACACACAGAAAGACTTGGCAAATGCAAACAAGATACAAATTAAAAAATCCTAAAAACATGTGAATGAATACTAGCAAGGAAACAATGAGCTTCCACAGCCCCGACAACAATGGAAAACACCAACTCAAGAAATGCAGAGAATGCCAGGAGAATTCAGAACTTTGATTATGCATATGATTCAAGACTTTGGAAAAGAACTCAGAGAACATAAAAGTTTATAAGAATCATAGGTATAAAGAGCACAATATCACAGACAGGAATCAAACCGAAGTTCTGAAAGAAATGAAAGACACAGAAAATGAAATAAAACTTCAATAGAAACCATCAACAGAGGCTGGGCATGGTGACGTACACTTTTAATGCCAGTACTGTGAAGCTGAGACAGGAGGATTGCAATTCATGCCCAGCATCAGCTACGTAGTGAGGCCTTCTGCAACTTAGTGAGACCCTTTTCAAAATAAAGAATAAAGAATAGGGCTAGGGGTGTAGCTTGGAGGTAGAATGCCCCTGGGTTTAATCCCCAGTACTGCAAAAACTCAATAGGAAATACACCACATGGAAAATAGAGTTTCAATTTTAGAAGACAGCTCATTCAAAAATGATTGTGTAGTCAATAATATAGAGGAGCCACATTGACAACAAGAACAAAACATCCAAGAAATTTGGGATAATTTTTAAAGAGCAAACCTAAGAAAATTGTGCATGCAAGAGATTCTGGAAGCTGAAACCAAGGAAATAAAAAATCTCTTTGGAAAAATATCAGAGAAATATTCTGATATAAAAAAATGAGGTGGACACTGAGGTTCAGGAGACACTCAGAACTCGAATTAGAGAACATCAGAGAAGTTCTCCATGCCACAGACTAATAACAATGACTAACATAGAGGCCAAGACAGAGAATCTTCAATGCATCAAGAGAAAAGGCTGTGTGACATTCAGAGGCAAAACAATAACTACATATTTCTCAAATCATGTCATGAAAGACAGAAGGTTCAGGAATGTTGTATTCCAAACCCTGAAAGAAAACAATTTTCATACAAGAGTATTCTACCCAGCAAAGATATCTTTCACAACTGACAGAAAAATAAAATTCTTCCAAAACAAACAATAGCTAGAAGAATCAAACTGGCACTAGAAAAATTACTCAATGAAATAAAATACAAAGAAAAAAACATCAGTACCAGGGAAGGGACAGATTCCATCTATTGAACAACCAAGCAAAGAAGAATTAATAGTATCTCAAATATAAAATACAACTCAAAATGATAGGAATTAAAAATCATCTATCAATAATTGTACTGAATATCAATGGTCTGAACTCTCTGATTAAAAGACATAAACAGAAAATGGATTAGAGGACATAATCCATCTCAATTTACAGGCAAAGAAACCTTACAGGCAATGATATTCACAAACTGTGAAGGGCTGGAACAAGATAAAACAAATGGAGCCTGAACACAAGCAGGGGAAGCAACTCTCATATCTGACAAAGCAGACCGTAAGCCAAAACTCATTAGAAGAGACAAAGCAGGCCATTTTTTGCTGATAAATAGAATAATCCAACAAGTGGATATAATGATAGTCAAAATTTATGCTCTGAATGTCATTGCAACCATTTTTGTAAAATAACTCTTTGTGACATTAAGTCTCAGATAGATCCCAATATAATAATATTAGGGACTTCAACATACCTCTCACCACTATATCAATCTTCCAGAGAAAAGATCAGTAAAGACGATTCATACCTAAAGAACATTATAAACCAAATGGATCTATTAGACAGAGAGAGCAGGGTAGAACTTGGGGGTAGGCTTACTGAGTTCTATGTACGTGTATGTCTCTATCATTCTAAATGTCATCATGATCTATGATTAAGATGCACCAATATAAAAATAAAGATAAGCCAGGCATGGTGGCACATGCCTGTAATCCCAGTATTTGCAAGGCTGAGACAAGAGGATTGCAGGTTTGAGGCCAGCCTCAGCTACTTTGTGAGGCCCTCCACAAATTAGTGAGGCCCTGTTTCAAAATTAAAAATAAAAAAAATAGGGCTGGGGGTGTAGCTTAGCCTCTGGGTTCAATCTCCAGTTCTACAATAAATAATAAATAAATAAATAAATAAATAAATAAATAAATAAAATAACTATACTGTTTTGCTTGCTTCAAGTCCCACTTTATTATTTATCTTAGGATTTTTAAATATACTACTGAATTTAATGGGCACTGTGAGGAAGTCATTTTGTCTTTGTGTAGATTTGGAACCTGGAGGTTTAGTTGTTAAAACCCAAGAAGTGTCTAAAATTTTGTCCTACATGCATGGTAACTCATGAACCTGCCAGAAGTGTTCAAGTCTACATTGTCATTCATATGTCTTTCAGAGTTATCATTAGTAAATAAGGGTAAATCTTAGTACCATTACATTTGATCATACCTAATCCATTCTAAATGGAAATGTAATTGGTCATTTACATAAATTTCTCATGTCCTTTCATACAAGTGAACAGATTTAACTAGTTAAAAAACAGTGGTCAATAAGAACACTTAAATTTTTGGTCTCCTCTGCTGTCATAATGTATGTTATGATCTATCCCAGAGGAATATGGCATAAAACCGTTTCATAATGTGGAGAACTTAAATGGTGGGTAGCAAGGGAAGGAACAGAAATCAAAAAATACTTTATTTTCTTAATTTGTCAATATATCTTAAAGGTGAAGTTCTAAGAAAGGCATATCAGGAAGTTGACAGAGATACCCGCAAAAGAGTAAAAAGGGACTTAATGACCTATTATATATTTTATGAAGGTTTAGAAGAAATGAGCTAAAGGTTTTAAACAGAAAGAAATGACAAAAAGAATGGGACCTCACATGGAGCACAGGAACCATGGAGAAGGAGCTTCTGAATTAATCTGAATCATCACTATCATGCAATTATATACCAATCGCTACCCTTTAAATGAGAAATTATTTAAGACTCCTTGATTTTATCTTTCTAATTTTAATGTTAAATACAGACAAAGCAAACCAGAATTTGGAAACATTCATTAGTATACTTAGAATGTTTAAAAGAAAAGAAAGCTTCAGATTATTTTAAGATCAATGACATCAGTGCTATTTTTTATTATCAATGTCTCCATGTTTAAATCCAGATTATTTATTTTTACAGGTACCATCTGGGCTCAGCAGATACTAAGCTAGATTTATTTTGATGGACATCACAACAGAACTGAAAACATCACTACCTTGGAGAGTCCCCTTCTTGAATATGAAGCTAAAAATTTGGACCTTTTGAAAACACCCTCCCCTCACCTCTTTACTTCCCACCTCCCATATTATTTAACACAAAACGTCTGAAGAACAAAAAGACTAAAGTATGTCATGGAGCTTTACCAGTGTTTTCACAGCCAAAATACCCACTTTCATATTGTCTCCCAGCCCTACTCATCCACATTTGCTCAGATTTTATGATTATTATATCTTTTACTATATTACCTTATACATTACATATATGAAATTAAAAAGATATGCATATATTGAACCATTGTACATACAATTTGCATTGTTATATCTAGCATATGGCAAAAGTTCTGTCATATTAGTACACAAATTTTATTATTTTTTATGGTTCTATAGGCTTTACTTTATGGCTGTGAGATATTTTATGTGTCATACTGATAAATCATTTGACCTTCAATTTTACTTAATTTTATTTTGCCCCTTGTTTTATTTTCTCTCTCTTTTCCTCTCTCTCTCTCTCTCTCTCTCTCTCTCTCTCTTGTGCTTTGTCTCTCTGTTTCTCTCTCTCTCTGTGTGTCTCTCTGTCTCTAGTTCTCTTGCTGGGATTTTGCCACATGACTTTTGTTCTTGATTTCACTGCTGCATAATTTAAAACCTGGTAAGTAATTATACCAGACCTCTACTTTTTCATTGTTAAATAATTAGATTGTTCCAAAATATTGATATTACTTCATGCTGCTATGAATATTTTGAATATGTTACCTGAGCACATCTTCATGAGCTGGACTAGAATAACCAACTGGAAATAGAATTACAAAGTTACAAGTACAAGAATTCAGTGGATATAGTATGTATAATTTTTTTAAAAAATCAGGTGTATGGTTTAATGGTGAAATGAACAATGCATGTGTTCATATTTTCCACTAGTATTTTTACATATTATAAATGTAAATGATTGTCCATGCAATAGTTATATAATAGTATATCAAACTGATCTTAATGGGCATAATGTGCATATCCATACTCAGTAAGAAGATTAAAGAGAAAGCCTACAGAATGGGAGAAGATATTTGCAAGCTATCCCTCTGACAGAGGTCTAATATCTAGGATATACAAAGAACTTAAAAGACTTTACACTAAGAAAACAAATAATCTGATCAAGAAGTGGGCAGCTGAAATAAATAGACACTTCACAAAAGAAGAGATACAAATGGCCAATAGATACATGAAAAAATGTTCAACATCATTAGCAATCAGGGAGATGCAAATCAAAACTACTCTAAGATTTCATCTGACCCCAATAAGAATGGCAATCATTAAGAAGTCAAACAACAACAAATGTTGGCGAGGATGTGGGGAAACTGGGTCTCTT
>PVJS01036245.1:0-20553 GCA_004027185.1 Glis glis
ACCGCAAAAAAAAAAAAAAAGACAAAAAGTATCCCAGTATCTCTATTTACACCATGCCTCTTAAACATATAACTAAATAGATAAAAAATAAACAAAAATTTAACTTTCAATTATGTATTCCTAGAATTTATTCCTTATTTCTGCTCTTGGAAATAAGTTTATGAGTTTAAATTCAATAAAGGTCTAAATTAAGTTATAGATTTGCTACTTTTAGTTCACTTATTATTTCCACCTTTGTCTTAAGCACTTTGATTTTAGGCTTTTATAACTATTCCCAGAACTTTCTTTTCTGTTTTACTTTTTATGAAATAAGGAGAGAAAAAATATAGTTTTACATTTTGAATATCTTCTGACCAGGAGTGGTGGTGCACGCCAGTAAGCCTAGTGCATGGGAGGCTTAAACAGGAGAATCACAGGTTTGAGGCCATCCTCAGCAATTTTGCAAGACCTTCTGCAACTTAGTGAGACACTGTTTCAAACTGTTGGCAAATATTGTTGCAGAGGTATAGCATAGAATAGTAGTCTGTCAGGCCATGCATGAAAGTTTGAATTCAGTGTAGAAATTGAAGGATAAAAAAAAACAAAATATAATGTGGACACATAATATAACTTCATTTCTCTGTGAGACCCTATTTCCCTAAGTGTGATAAGTCTTCAAAATTTTAAAGACTAAGTTTCAGAACTCAAAATGTCAAATAATCATAAGAAATAGCAGACCCCTTTGGTTCCATCAATTAGCATAAGTCAGGATACGTTGCAGGAACAAACAGTCCCTAAAATCTTAGCGATGTAAAGCAACATTTACTTCTCATTGTCACTACATGTCCATCAGGCATCAGCATGGGATGCTGTTCCAGGGCTCAGATTCGTGAAGCCACTATCTAGAACATTGACCACAACTATGTCCAAGGAAAAGATCATTCTAGAGGCTCTCACACCACCAAACTGCTCACAACTCATTGACCAGAACCAATCACAGCATACACCCAACTACAAGGGAGTTGGGAAGTATGATTGTCAGAAAGATGGAAAGCCAGGGATATTTTGCAAAATAGTACCAATAACCACCACATTGTGCGTTTGTGTGTACTGTATCTTGTATTTGCATGCATCTCTCCTTAAAATCAACTAAGTGATTTTCCGTCTTTTCCACGCACAGGAGGACTGACACAGTTCCAAAAATGACCACTCCTGAGAAACTGTACTCCAAGGTCATGCAGACTCTGAAGCATTTAAATTCCCACCTGCCCAGTGGCAGCCATGTTATTTTATATGGCTTGCCGGATGGAAGATTTCTCTGGGATAACTTGCACGACAGATATCATCCTCTCGGTATCCATTTGCAGACACTTTTACTCTTTGACAGTGTCAATGTATATATGGTTCAGTGTACATAGAGTGAAAACATTATAATAGGATATGCTTAAAATGCCCTCACAGAGCGTGAGTCAGGACTGAGGAAGGGAAGGGACCTCGGGTGTAGTATCTGACAGTCATTATCCAAAGGTGACCAGAGTTGGACCCAAAGCCAAAAAGGGCAGAAATAGTAGTTAATGAAGAATTGGGACAAATTGAAAGACAACAGTTTAAATCTGGAAAATCCTTTAACAAATGTGAAACGTAGGATGAGCTGAAGAAGCCCAGATGGAAGACAGAAAACCCTAAGTCAGAGAGAGGGATTTCTGAGTGCTACCTGGTGGCCAAGTAGAACTCTCTAGAACACAGTCCTTCAGGCTGCTCACAACCTGCATCTCCACTTTCGTGGGGTCCCCAGTTTTGAAAGGCTGTAACGTTCCCCAGAAGCTTTTAACAGCAGCTCTAACACTCTAGCTGCTGCACCAACAGTGCAAAGGTGGTCGTCATTCGCATTAGGGAGGGCTGCCAGCTGATCCTTAAAAGCACCCTGAGAGGTAGATGTTTTCTTAACTAATTCCACTTTATAGATGAAAATGCTAAGGCTTGGAGAGGTTGGTTAGCTCATCAAATGTTATATAGCTCATTGTATACGTCAGCTGGGTATAGCAGGGCTCTGCTTTCTGTATTTCAGGGGAGACCCTCCTTTCAAAAATGATTTAAAGTGAACATTATGTATCAGGTACTCTTCTAGGTATGACTAACCAGCAGTCCTAAATCTCTGCCTACATAAAAATTATGTTCCAGTGGGAAAAAAAGACTCCCAAAGCAGGAAGGGGTGATGGGGAGTGGGCTCAGTCCTCTCTGACGAGCATCTGTGAGGAGATGCCTGGGTTCCCTCCTCTCAGCCCCATATTCACAGCACTTGTGTTGAGCAATAGTGAAGAAAGGGCTGCCCTTCCCTGTACTATCACACCCACCCCCTGAGACCAACCGAGGTAAATAGTGCTAGAGGTCCAAGAACTTTCTTATGAGTCAATTCAAAGGGGAAGACCTGAAAATGCATTCCTTCCTGCCTTCCTCAGAGTAGGGGTAATTTCCTAGTTGAGGCCATCAAGAGCTTTCTCTTGCAATCTTCCCTTGTCCTTCTCTGTCCTTCACTGGCTAAGCCAACCTCCCTCCCACCTCATCATTCAGGAAATCCACCCCTACCCACATGAGAAAAGAGCATGTTTCCTTTAACCAAAGAATTAAAGAGTTGTACTCTCTCCACTGGGGAAAAATTATACATGTTATAGTCAGATTTCTCATCACTAAGGAAGAAGCAGTTTTCCTCTTGACTTACTGAAATGTATCACATATTTTATTATTGAAGCAAAAGACTGCCCTGCCTTGCCTAAAGGAAATGTATTCTTCCTTTTCACACAACTTGGACTGTGCCCCTTAAAAACAAGAAGGTAGCCAGGCATGGTGGTACATACCAGTAATCCCAGTACTTAAGAGGCTGAGAAAGGAGGATCACAGGTTCAAGTCCAGCCTCAGCAACTAAGCAGGATTCTGATTTGATTCAAAATAAAAAAATATAAAGGTCTGGGGGTGTAGCTCGGGGGTAGAATGCCCCTGGATTCAATCCCCAGTACCAAAATCAACCAACAAACAAAAAACAGTACTGTGATCACTCCTGGGAGAACTTTGCTTTGTTCCTGGCTACCTTGCATGCTGAAAGGACAACCACATAGGTTAAGAATGTCTCTTTCAATCAGGCATGCCCCCAAGTACTTGGGAAGCTGAAACAGGAAGAGCACAGGTTCAAGGTCCGCCTCAGCAACTTCACGAGGTCCCTCAGCAATTTAGTGAGACCCTGTTTCAAAATAAAAAACAATAATAGTAAAATAGGGTTGGGGTGTAGCTCAGAGGTAGAATACCTCTGGGTTCAACCTCCAGTACCAAAAGAAGATCTTGGAGCCATCAGATATGCAAAACTGCAGTCTCTCGAACAGATTCCACTAGGTTGCTACATTTTCCCATGCTAAGAGATGCTTAGGGATGGGGAAGCTGGGGGCAGGAGAAGTGCATTCCCAATTTATACTCCATCACACCAACATGGGTTTGACTTTGGGTTTTCTGATTTCAAATCCCATTCTCTTTCCATAAATTCTGGTTCAACTGCCAGTACAAATTCTTTCAGATATGCCATGTGATTCACTTAATTTAACAATGGTAGATAATAATTACTCCGTGCAACCTGGAATGGAGTTGGAGAAGGAAAATAGTGATCGATCGGCAGACTTATCAGCCCATTTTGTGGATTCTCCAGGCCAGAGCTTCTCAAGCAGAGACAACCTACCCATCCCCATCGGTTGTCACAACTGGGGGTGGAGGGAATGGCGCTTGTAGCCTCTGGAGGGTCAAGTTCAGGGATGTTGCTAAACAGCCTAGAATACACAGGACAGCCCCCCACAATAGCACCAAGGGTGAGAAATTCTGGCCTCTCACTGGCCACTAACCATGCACTAGCATTTCACAGCACAAAAGAGGAATAAGGAAAAGGTGAAACAAGTATTTTTCTATAGAAACCCTAATTTTGAAAAAATCCAATTAGGGAAAAACTGAAACCATCTAAAATGTGTTTAATATGTTTAAGTGATTATTCATGTCCCAAATTATCCCTGCTGCCTGGTTGCCATGGGAAATAAGTTATACATTTCTTGAAGAAGCATCGGGGTCTTTCTTAGAAAGACTTGGGAGGTGGGTGGCATTCATGCGGCCTCCCTAGTCCTCCTTAGATAGGGCTCATCGCTCACATAAGATGAGAAATAAAGGGAGGACTGCTGTCCTCGGCTGTCTGTCTTCTGCTGCTCCCACTCCACATCCATCCAACCTCTGTGTTTCCTTTCCCACCAGAGAGGAATCAGCCTCCAGGTCGGTGAAGCATGACCAGCCTGCAGGTTCGGTCGCTCTCTGGGATAGAATACATCTCAACCCAATCAACAGCAAACACTGGAGTCAGACTTCAAAGCACTGTGCTAAGGCTTGTGTGGAGCAAAACAATGGGGTTTTTCTATGGGGCTGTCTATTCACTTCTGTATTTGAGCCTAAAAACATGGTGATGAGAATCTCTAAACTTGACATAAGCCACCACTTAAGGATTAGGGAAAAGGTCAGGGAGAAAACTCCTGGTCGGTGATACGTTCTCTGCTGCCTCCTTTTCCCTGGATGGGCCAGGGAGAACACAGCCTGACCATTCACACACACAAAAAAAGGCTAAATGCCCCAGCCTCAAGTCAGCAGGGCTTGGGGGCCAGAATAAGAACAAGTTCCTGTCTCACTGCCTCCAGGGAGGAGGGCGTGATGAGGGCGTGATGACTCCTCCTAGCATCTCTCCTTCACAGGAGTGAGTCACTACCAGTCAACAGGCTGCCAGGGGCCGGGACAACCCCTCCATCTCCAACAGTAATTAAGATTCCTGGTGAGAGTTTATCATCCTGGTGAGGAGCTGCCAGGTAGCAAGGCTCGCACATTAGGATTCTGCTTGCGTAGGTCTTTGGTGAAAAGTCAAGCTTGACTGGTCATAAGTCCTCTCTGCCATAGTGTATGAGGAAGGTAATTATGCCAGAAATATATCTGAAATACCCATTTTGTGCTTTTGGATAAAGATGACATAAGATGGAGTCTTTGTCCTCAAATGAAAGAGAAAAGTCAACTCCGCTGGGGGAAATAGCTTACAGGTCCTGACACGGTCAAGGCCAGTGTCAAGAAGAATGGTGTGAGCCCTCGGCATGCTGGGAGTTCTCAAAAAGTTAGACTATGGTTAAGAAGTCAGGGCTGCTGCTCAGCAAGGCATCTGTCTGCCAGGGAGCCTTCCTCGAAAGGCCTCCGCCACAGAACGACGAGTCAATCTTTCCCTGATTGCTCTTAAACTTGAACCCACGTGTCTCTTAAAATACCTTGTAATTTAATATCGTATTATGGACTTTCTCCCCAGTCTGAATTAATGTGGTTTTAATACACTTAGATGGTATTTTATGGAGTTATGACTGATCTTTGTTGGTACTAAGTTTTTTGGTACCTAAGATTTCAATTATGTTCTCAGCATTAAATAAATAGCAAAGCTTCTGCCCTAAAGAACTTACAAATTACTGAGACAAAAGCTGTTCCTTCTAGCCAGCTGGAGTAGAATATGTCCTTTAATCTTCAAAGAATGCATATGGCAGCCACTGGGCCAACACACTGGCTTCATACCCCCCCACACATGCACACACAGAGTTCTTCAGTTCCTAACAATTCCTAGATACTGTGGAAGAGTCTTCCTGCCCCTACCCCTTCCTCTGGGCATTCTTGATGTTGGTTTATTTGTTTGTTTGTTTGTTTGTTTGTTTAGTTATTTATTAGTGCTAGAGATTGAACCCAGTAGCATTCTACCTCTGAACTATACCTCCAACCCTTTTTATATACATACATTCATACATACTGTGTGTGTGTGTGTGTGTGTGTGTGTGTGTGTGTGTGTGTTACTGGATATCAAAGCAATCCAGGCTTGAAGGTGAGGCAGGAGTGTTACTCATGGTCAGGCATCATTCAGTTTGAAGAGAACTCAGCCATTGCACAGAGAAAAGAGAGACAGGCCACAGGCCAACCCCCAGTGTGAGGGGACACATCAGGGCCCAGCAAGGTGTCGGGGCCCCAGCTACCTAAAGTTCATTACGAGGCCCTAGTCTTAACAAAGAAACAAGATGGTGGCAGGCAATGAGACAAAGGTCGGCCAGAAACAGAGGGCTGGAAGAGGGAAGGCTGGAGCTTAGAGGCAGTGACCCAGGAGGAAAGAGCCAAGGCATAGGGGAACAAGGGGGACCAGGGTGGAGAGTAGAGGTTGAAGGTGTCTGTCACTACAACTGGGCTGGGCTGAGACAGGCAGGGACACGGAAAGGAGGAGGAAAATTGTGAAAAGGGAAAAATAAAAAATGTAGAGGGAAGGAAGCCTCAGTGGGCAGAAGCAGGGACTTGGGGAAAGATGCGAGCTCAGGGCTCCATCTTGGGTCCCTGAAAGGAAACCAAGGACAGAAGCTGGAGGCTTGGGACTCATCTAAAATGTGAAGGAGAGAGTCGGTGGGTCACTGTGACTTTAATGGTGGTAATAATCCTGTAACTTTCTAGTCCTGAGAGCCTCTCACCCACACAGAGAGATAATATATTTTTCCTCTATGACAAGCAAATTGAATTTATCTTTCGGTCTAACTGATCTGAGGTGGAAGTGACAAATAAGACTGTGTTCCATCACCTTCAATCTTTCTCTTCACTCTCAGATAAGTCCTATTATCTTTGATTTTTCTCAAGAGTATGAGAAGTGTTAATGGATACAGCATCAGTCATTCACCCTGAAGATTTGGGGGGGCAGGAGGGACTGGATATTATATGTCGGCCACAGCATGAAAGTTAATTGCCTCTGGGAATGAACAGGCTGAAAGAAGGTAGAGAGGGGGACTGTTGGAAGAGAGAAGAAATAATCCCCCAGATTCTGAGTCTATGGTTGATGTCCAGAAAGGTTCTGGATGGACCCCAATAGGGCACTTGTCCCTGCATTCTCCTGTACCTCTTTAACCTGCACCAAAGAAATAGTCATAGGGCATATGCACTAATTAGGGCTCAAATAAGATATCCACTGGGCTACCCTCAACCCAGGGTCATGAAGAGAGATAAAATGTCCCACCCCACCCCCACCCCACCCAAGCATATTTGAGCCACCCAAGCACATTGGGAGGCCTTTAGTGCACCGAACTGCAGGACAGTCCATGGTCAGAACTTTAGACAATCAGGATGTCCTGCCAGGTCCTCCACAGGGGGTAATTGGGTCAGACCTGCGTGTTTCATGAACTTGGGAAGGAGGATTCAGTCCACTACCACCTTGAATGCTCCCTGTGCCACACAGGAACTTGACATTTTGTACCATCACCAGGAGAAAGCCATTGCCCTGCAAAAAGCTTTGTTCAAGGTACTCTAGTCCACACAGAGCCATAAGATTCTCACATCCCTTTTCTCTGGAATCTAGACAAGGCCTGCCCTCTAGCCCAGTCCTTGCCCATGCCAAGAACTCTACATAGGAGTAAACTCCTTGGGGTCTCTCCCCAACTCAGAATTTCTAGGGTCCCAGAAAGAACAAAGCACAGGAATTCATCAAAAGCAATGCTGGATGACAAGTCAGGGCGAGTCCCATGGCAGTGCCACCCTCTGCAAGGAAGGTAGGGTCACCTACAGATCTACAAATGTCTCTGAATGTTGTTAAGGTATGAGCACATAGGACATATCAGACCTCTCTGTTTTCCAGGCCAGTTAAATAAAGACGTGACTTACGCGCACCTCTACTCCTTCCTGAATTGTCTCCAGGTAAGCTCACCGAGTCTCCAAGGCCACATATCACACACACACACACACACACACACACACACACACACACACACACCTGTTACCCACTGTTGTTCCTCTTGAATCAAAGCAGTATTTTCCTGCTCTCAGGTCAGCCCCTGCCACGGCTGGATGACCTCCAACAGGACACTGCGGACTCTCACATCAGAGGTAGGACTGTCATAGGCCTTTTGATACCATCTTGTATCATTCTTTCTCTGTGTTTGTTACAGAGTTTTCATTGGGGATGGGATTCTGAAAGCATGATGGTCACCAGGCAGGTGAATAACAAAATCATACTGCCAGGGTACTGAAGGAGTCAAGAGAACTTGGGGTGCCCTGTCCATCTCTGCCTTTCTCTGGGTCTGTCTCTTACCATGTCTCTCAGCCATTGTCTCTCCTATGCATGCACACAGCTGTTAAAGTTGACCCTAGCATAGTTGCAGAAGTGGAGAGAGCCAAGCAAGGTCAGCCCTGTATGTATTGGAGTTCTCTTGAGGGTGACAAAGACTTCCTCATGTCTCTGAGGGAATCCATTGCTCAAGCAAATGGTTTACACTTCTTTCATTAATGGTGAATAACCTTTTTGTGAAAAAATTATTGAATCTTTAAAAAAGAAAAAGAAAAGGAAGCCGAGTGCAGTGGCACAGCCTATAATCTCAGTACTTGGGAGGCCGAGACAGGAGAATTCCAAGTGTTTGAGGCCAGCCTCAGCGATTTAGCAAAACCCTGTTTCAAAATAAAAAAGGGCTGGGGGTATGGCATAATGGTAGAACACCTCTGGGCTCAATTCCCAGTAGCATACACAAAAAATAATTTTTTTAATTCTAAGAACATGGATAACATAAAAATACATTAAGAAAGATAACAAGGAAGACCCAAAATTTCATCACACAAAATTACTGTGTATATGTCTTCCTGTTATCACTTCCATTGATGGGTATTTGAGGTAATTGTTTGTGTAGTAGAATGCACATATCTTTTATGCATTCCAATGTTCATGAATTGTTTCTCCACGTCATAATAATATGACCAGTTAAACGTATTCAGTATATGAATTGCCATGATTTTTTTATTTCATTCCTTGGTGTTAGACATGGTTGTTTTCAATTCTTCACTATGATAAATAGCACTGCAATGAACCATCATAATGTTCTGTGGACATCTCCGTTTCCTTAAGACAAATTCCTATAAAAATTATGAGGCCAAAGAGCATGTCCATCTTTAAGGATTTGATCCACATCTCCATATCGCCAAATTGAAGTTCAAAAAGACGAAACTAATCAGCATTCTCCTTCATCTCCCCCTGACAACATGCACAGTACCAAGGTTGCTCTCATCTTTGCCAATCCCATGGGGGGACAGTGATATCTTCTTACTTTAATTTGCACTGATTTGATTCCTAATGAACATTAACATTTTCCATATGTTCAATGGTCATTTGCACATGAATAGAGTTTAACATGCAGAGCTGTTTTCTGCAGACGGCATGGAGAAAGAAGGTAGAGTGGGGTGGGAAGATCGATTTCCTTGTTCCGCCTGAACTGTCTCATGAAAGTCAAAGTCCAGGTGTCATGAAATTCTCTGTTTCCCTTATGTTTAGAGAGCAGAGCAACTCTCCAATACACTGAAAAAAATTGCAACCAGCGAGAAATTTACCAACTTCCATCTTTTCTACATGAATTTTGCCTTCCATGAAAGTAAGTTGCTTGGTTTAGGTATTGACAGGGGACAAACAAATGTAGCCACTATCGTGAAGAGCCTACCAGGGCACCTTGTTCTAAAGCAAAAGGCAGCAGATGGGCAGTGTGACGCCTGCCTATGCTGATAACAATAGCTCTCAGTATTGAAAAAAGGTAATTCACGAAACTCTTTCTGAGTAGGTAGGGGATCAGCTCATTATCATTTTAGAATCCCTGAAGCAATAGAGCCAGTGGCCAGTTGGAGAGAGCTTTGGGCTGGAGCCTTCAAGGGAATGGAATCACCTAACCTGTTCTTGCCAGTTTAGCAATGTTCTGCTTACATGTTTGTGAAGATGTGTGTGACAGAAATGAGGGCTAAGGCAATCTCTCATAGCAGGGCAATAGATTCCCTAGGGAATCTGCAATAGAGATTCCCAGACCCCATACAGGGTTAACCTGAACCCAATCAAAATCTCTAAGGGAGGGACCAATGAATTTGTCCCTGGTAAAGTAAAAACCCCCTAAGTCCCAGCTTCCTGCAAAGACAGTGTTTCTTTCCCAGCACTCTGTCCAAATACTGGAGTCACAGGCATAGTTACTGGAGCTACTGGTTTATTTCATTGCTAAGCAATTTTTCATTATTTTTCGTTATTTTCATTGCTAAGCAACTTTTATACGAGAGTAAAGCCCCCTGTTGATTGGATGCCAGCTGAGATGATGCTAATGAGAAACTTTACGGTGTGTGCAAAGATGGAAGATTTCTCATCCCGAGTTTATCATGTCTATCCCCCACCACTAGCCCCAGCCCAAGCATCTGGGGTAGAGTGGATGGCCACATGGATTGTCAAGTATTACACTAGCTGACACACTGTGCATTGCAGACTCTAGTACATCAATTCTGAACACCATCTCAACAAGACTGATCTCCCTTAACAAGACTTCCTACCTACATGATACACATTTCTCTCATAGGGAGAGACATTTTGACAAATCATCTCTCATTAAAATGCAGAGTTAAAGGCTCATTAATGAATTCCTGGTGTAAACAAATGCACCACCAAGTGATCTTTGATCATCACCAACCTTGAATATAGATAAAGTTATTAAAAATATAATAATGTCTAACATTCACATGGTACTTTTTTATTTCCCAGAGTGATCTCTAAGCCCCATAATTTATCATCTCTGGAATTGTAGGCAACTCTCTTTACATCTCTAACTTTCCCCTTCCAGACCTGGAAGTGGGAATATCATATCTACCTAACAAGTGTTTGTGATGATTATGTGAAATAATGTGTCACCCTTGCTACTTAATGTATGGTTCTGGATGAGCAAAATCCACACCATCTGGGAGCTAGTTATGAATGCATAATCCCAGGCTCCACTCCAGATGTATCAAATCAGAATCTTCATTTAAACACAATCCACAGGTCACCTGTGTGCCCATCAAAGCTCAACACCTAGAGATCTCTAATACTCTAAAATTAAGAGCTTGGTCTTTCGGTCATCAGATGGTTACTAAATCCTCTAGGTGCCAAGAGTTGTGTAGGTGTTTGGAATATAATTTTCAGCCAAAAGAATCATCTCCATGGAGAATATAGAGAAAAGAGCTCTTTCCTTGACCCAATACTAGCCCGCATTTCACTGGTGAACTAGCATGCTTGAAAACAGAGTCTCATCAGCTCTGTCCTGTCTTCATAGCAACAATAAATGCAGTACAAAACTGAGAAGTTCAGCTAAACTGAACATTCTGCATCAAGATGGCAGCAATCTCCCAGGTATTTCCTCTTGCTTGGCAATTCCCATCAACAGTTGCATGAATTTCCTGTTTTGCAATCTTCTGCTATTTGCTAAAAATAAGTGTGAAGATTTAGTTTTGGTACAGGCCTTCCTCATCTTCTCCACATGATGTTAGTGGGCATCCCAATAGGGAAGACACATGGAGATATGGAAAGGAAAAGTAGAGATGGAGACAGTGCCTTGGGACCTGCCTACATGAACATCTGATACAGCAGTCTACATTTAATGCTAGACGCACCATGGATAACCTCCTATCCGTGGACAGAAATATGGGAAACACACCTTCCTGGAAGCCTACCTCACGTGGGGTAAAGAGAGCCCAGAATTTACAACTGTGTTCTTATCCCAATTCAGACACAGAATAGCTGTGCACCCTCAAGCTAATTAAATAACCACTCAGACTTTGTTTCTTTCTGTGTTAAGTAGCAATAACTGAACTGTGGGG
The DNA here is from genome assembly GCA_004027185.1 of Glis glis. Taxonomy (NCBI): domain Eukaryota; kingdom Metazoa; phylum Chordata; class Mammalia; order Rodentia; family Gliridae; genus Glis; species Glis glis. The sequence goes on from PVJS01036245.1 coordinate 11,680, forward strand.
TTTGTGTAAGGATGAGTGAGACAAAGCTGTAAAGTCATAAAGCTGCTGCCTCCATCATAAACGTATGTAAAGCAACTCCTACATTCTTCCAGATAATATTTATTCTCTTTTGATGTCCAACCCACTTCCCATCATCATTCATGCCTGAGGATTAGTTTGAGTTCCTTCGAGGAAGATAGGGTAGAAATGCAGTTTATTATCACTGTGTTTTCCTTTGATCAGAAATAAAAAAAAAGCCTGTCAAGTCACTTATTAAATCTACAGTCTTAAATTGTCCCATGAAAATATGTCTTCTCATTTCAGTACTATATTTGAACTGACCACTGTATCACAAATATCCGCATCGTTCGTGACACTGAAATTTTACATCTTTGTGACAGAGTATATTTCAGTCGAGGACCCCTGTCACTTGAGGGTAGGCGCTCCACGCTGACAGCCTCAGTCCAGCACTGAAAAATGATTGCTCATCTCCAAAGACCCTTTTTTGTCTTTTGCTGACTCATTCCAACCAGTTATGAGCTAAGCAGAGGCAGCAATCTTTTCTCCCTTCAGGAAATGCCAACTTGAGCAGGAGATGTCCTTTTTCTTTGTCTGTACTGCACCTCTCTGGCAAAGGAAAGAAAACGCCACCTGGTTGACAAGGCCATTTTTACACTGACAGTTGAAATACACCTCCAGCTGCCCTCAGCTTCTGAGACAACTTAATCGGAGTAAACCTTGTTCTTAGTTCCCCATCCCCATGTACACCTTGTCAAAACCAGCCAATTACTTCATGGTGCTAAACAGAATGCAGATTTCTCTTTAAAATACTGGCTAGTTTTGCTGTTCATCAGAGAGCTTCTGAGTGTCTCATGAGTCTTCCTCCACCATCTCTATTGCATCTTTGAAACGCTGGCCATTAGCAGAATTTCTCTGGCTTTTATAGATAAAGATACATTATGCACCAAATCTCGACAGATGGTCTGTGATCATTCAAGAAGTTTAATTCAGGTCTTCTGAAGAATAAGCAGGAATTTGTTTCCCTATTTTGAATGATGATTCCAGATAGGAAGGAAATCAACCAACTTACTATATTGCCTTTTATTGGCCCTCCCACTCTGAACTCAATTGTCTGGTGTTGCATTTCTCCAGAGAAAGGAAAATTTCATCCAGAGATTTTTTTTAAGAGTCAGTCTGTCTAGTAATAGTCAAAGTTGAGACAGAAGTATTGCAGGTTCGAGGCTAGCCTCAGCAACTTAGTGAGACCCTGTCCCAAAATAAAAAATAGAAAGGGCTGGGGATGTAGCTCAGAGGTAGAATGCCCCTGGTTCAATTCCCAGTACCAAAACGAAACAAAACAAACAACAATGTGTGCATGCATGCTTCTGATACGCTGACACTTACCAAAATATATAACTACAATGCACCAATAAATGTAATAAAAAAAACTTACACTCTTGCCTGTGGGTTACTGGGGCTACCTTTAAATTTTATAATCCTGGAGGTAACCCATACCCTCACAGATGCAATAATCATGTGAGAAAATGATATTTTCCACTGTGAATGGACTGATTGTAGCCCTGGTAACCTTATAGCATTTTCTTTTCATATCTGTTGATTTATTTTATATGGCAAGCCAGATTTTCTAAAGGCTGCACTCCCTTGTAGTGGTCTACTGAGATAGGGAGGGACAGGGATTGGGGGACAGGAATAAGTTTCCTGGAAGGGAAGAATATGTTATAATTGATAGCATTTATTTCTTTTTTCTTGTTTTTTACCACTTATAATTACCAGAGTATGGTAATAATAAGAAGTGGTCCTCTCCCACTGACCCCACCCTAGGGTGTGTGTCTGCTCCCTGGCAAAACTTGGAAAATAAGTATACCTTCCCATCTCTTTATGCTTTATGCCTGAGCTTTCCTTCCATAATCCCCACAATTGTGGGATTTCTCTGGCCTCCATAGGAATAGAAAAGAATAACCATCTCTTCTTGTTTTGAAAATAATCACTAATTCTGGTGGGTGAATTATGTCTGTTTGCTCCATGCAGATACCTATCAATACCTCTCCCTTTCTCTAAGGGCCATAGTTTTTAGTTTGGTCATTAATAACACACATGGCATTCAAATCAAAATGGAAGTAGCTTAGAATCACTCCAAGCCTTGGTGCCAAAATTGAATCACGGTCGAGGAAACTCATATATAAGCAAATCTGACCTTTTTAATACTGGGCTCCAAGTAAACATTTTTCTCAAGGAACATGAACTTGGCTTAAGCTCTGCTTCCTTAATAGGCTAAAACCTGCTTTCCAATGTGGAGTTTCCAGATCTCTTGATCACTGAAATTATTTTCTGGGTTTTTTTCTTGGCCATTTAAGACACAGATTTTGATTGAACGTGTTACTCAAACTTCTCTGCAAATATGGAGCATCAGAAAGTCTTGTGTGAGGCTTCCTAGCCCCCTGGACCATAGGTGTTCCAGTCAGGTCCATGGATTGCTATATATCTACTTATTACAAGAGACCTGTGTCTTCTTCACCCAACTCTGTACCTTTTCAGTGGCTCTGCCTGAGGTCTTGATGGGCTCAGTTCCTACTCTGGTCTTGTTAGCATAGCTTGGGGATTTTTCAATATCTATCTTCATCATCTCAGGCTACTATAATAAAGAACCATAAACTGGGTGGCTTATAAACAACACAGTTTTATTTCTCACAGTTCTGAAGGTTGGGAGTTCAAAGGGTGCCAGCATGGTCAGGTTGCCAATGTCTTGTATCTGCCCATGGCAGAAAGTGGGTAAGAGAGCTCTCTGGGGTCATTTTTATAAGGGCACTAATCCCATTCATGATGGCTTCAGCCCCATGACCTACCCCAAACCCCACTTCCTAATAGCATCACATTGGGGGTGAGGATTTTAACATATGAATTTGGGAGAGAGGCAAACATTTAATATTCTAGTGGGATTTTCTTTCAGTCTTCTTTCTGTTAACATCTGTATTAGTCAAGATTCTCTAGAGTAACAGAACTCACAGGATATGTATATTATAAAAGGAGATTTATCAAGTTGACTTACACTCAGAAGCAGTGTAGTCCCAAGTGGCTGCCTGCACACGGAGAGCCTGAGGAACCAGCAGCTGGTCAAGCGATCAAGACTCCAAAAGCTGGAGTCTCAGAACAGGAGTGACCAGTGATGCAGTCCCAGTCCAAGATGGAAAGGCTAGGAAACTCCCCAGAGAATCATCAGTGACAGTCCAGCTAGAAGAGCACAGGGGACTGACAGAGTCCAATATCCCAGGCCAGAGAAGACGCATCTTCGCTCTGGAAGAGTGGAGCTTATATGTGGGGAGGAGTCAGCAGTCATTTAAGATCTATAGGATCTAAGAATAACCAGGTGCTATCTCTGTAATACCACACTTATTTCCCCTTCCTCCTTCTTCCGCCCTCTATTCCATTTGGGCTCCTGACTATTGGACAGTGCCACCCACAGGCAGGGCAAGACTTCCCCCTGGACCTGCTGTTCCACATGCCAATCATCTCATCAACACACCCAAAGTCACATAACCCTAAGTGTCTCCTAATCCAGTCAACAATCCACATTAACCACCACCACATCTGTACAACATAAACTGAAAAAGGAAGATGGGGATTAAAGGTTCTTTGAGAACTTGGGGCACAAGTAAATGGCAGCAATGCCGCCTCTGAATTTCTGAGCTGAGAGGCGCCCACATCTGAACGGGGCAGGTCTTTCCCCAGCCTTGGTGATTTCTGTAGGGCTGCAAGGAGAGATGAGAGACAAATACCATAAAAGAGAAAAGAGCATTGAAGGAGCTCCATAGGGGGGACTCTGGCCCGGTATTTGCAGAACCCTCGCAAATGCCTGGTTCTCCATTAGGGGTACCATGGTGGATATCTGGAGTGCAGGTGGACCCAACAGAGAATCGGCATAAAGTTAGGAAATAGACAAACAGGACCCCTGAAAGGAGAAGGAAACTGGCCCATCCTCTCCCCTGCAATGGGGAGAACAAAGAGTCTGCAACAAGTGTGGGTGAACGGCACAGCAGATGAGCCAGGCAGAGCCAGGGATGGGCCAGAACACCCCGTCTAGGAAAGGTAAAGCAGTCAGAACTGAACCTGAAGCAGAAAGTCTGGGTTCAAGGCTATGCCCCCCAAAACATGCAGAACAGATCAGGAAAACTGGAGACTGAGGCAGGCATGCTTCCCCAAGACTCTGCCCTTTGCAGGACATGATGGTCAAGGACAGAGAAGATGCTGTTGAGGCCTGCCGGCTGGTTCAGTGGAATAAATTCAGTTTATGCATCAACGTAGCTCTGAGCTTCCCCTTGGAAATGCAGATACATCCCATCTCTTCAGAGAGAGGCAGCGTTTATCAGCACAAAGCAACTGCTCCATTGAGATTCCATGTGAGGGACACCTCATGGCACAGTGACACAATGGACAACTCAGTTTGAGTTTCACAAGAAATGCAAAGGCCGCTTAGTGATAGCTTCTTCTAACAACCTCCAAAAACCCAGAAGCATACTATAAAAAAGAGCCACTTGGTGGTGGTCCTTCTGCCAGGGAATAGGCTAATGCCAACTAGTGACCCAGTGTAGGACTCCAAACCACCAGGGTGACTTTTTTTTCCCAAGTTCAGAAAGGGCAACATTCCTTGCAGTTTCTCCAGAGGAGGGGTTTGGGTATGAGTGAGCAAGCCATGTTACACTGCAATGTCTAGAGTAACTGTGGCCCTGGGAAAGCCCTGCCTCCTTTGTCCAGTCACAGCCTCTGATAGAATCTTTATCCTTCCTGGAGGCAAGAGGTGAGAAAAAGAGAGACAGAACTCTTTCATTGAGTGTTCTGGAGGATGAAGAGAAAAAAAAAAAAAAAACAGGAAAGCTGAGCATGGTGGCACACACCTGTAATCAAAGTACTTGGAAGGCTGAGACAGGAGGATTGCAGGTTCAAGGCCAGCCTTGGAAACTTAGCAAGACCCTCAGCAATTCAGTGAGACCCTGTTTCAAAATAGAAAAATAAAAAAGGGTTGGGGGTATAGCTCGGTGGTAGAATGTCCCTTGGTTCAATCCCCAGTACTACACACACACACACACACACACACACACACACACACACACGAACTGGGGGGAATCTTAGCTGTGCATGCTGCTCTCACTGGGCACCAGGAAGCAGAACTCTCGGATTATCCTCTCAGGGGCTCTCTACGGACTTGGGATTTCCCTGGGAAGTTCTTAGTGGCTTTGTGATATTACAGCATAGAGTTAATTGTGCTGTTGCCTTGGAGCGACTGACATCCTTGGTCTCTCAGCCCTGTTGAAGGACAGTTTTATTGCTTTTCATCACTTTGGGGCTCATAATATTTCCTCTGTAGCCATACTCTCTCTAAATGCGAGGTTGGGATAATTTAGTGTAATTACATTTCTGACATGCGGTAGGATTGTTCAAGGTGATTGCTTGACACATGTAGGCAGTGTCTGCAAATGACAGCCCATGAAAGGAGATGTTAACAAAACGTTAAATCTTCCCCATCCCACGATGCTGTCCTACAGTACGGCTGAAAAAGGAGATGGACTTAAATCAGTGTGGACGATTTTAGAGCTCATTTTTGCCCCCTGTTCTCCCCACTAGACAAAACACACTCATCCAACATCCTCGCATGTTCTCTTCCTGAGTTAGAAAAAAACAGTCATACAATGAGAAGATCAGTTATGTTTGGAAAGCTCCCAGCCCAAGAGGCAGCTGAGAGGCAGCCATGGCGAGGGGCCAGCCCTGACGACATCTCATGTGGTCCTTGCCCTGGGCATGGCATGGACCGTTGCCTGTGGAAGCATGTCTGTAACTCTCTGGTTGTGTACCCTGCAGTCATAGACGAGTGGAGGAAGAGAGGTGGGCAGCCCTGGCAGCTCATTGAACCTGTGGATGGATTCCACCCCAACGAGGTAAGTACAGTCATGCGATGGTCCTGAAGTCTATCCTCCAGGTTCTAGTTTTAATATACCTATGCATGCAGGTATTTATTTTTATCTCATTTTGTTCAAAGAGGATTTGAGGTAACCTATGCACATGTATGACATAGGAAATTAGAATGAAGTGAAGATCAGGGTTAAAGGGAAATAAAGTAGAATCTCTACCTGGATTCCCAACTTAGTTTCTACAGTTCATGGAATAGGTGCATGACAGTCCTGAAAAACTGCCTACAAAACCAGCTCAGTGCTGCCTAGCAGCCAGTGCCAAAGGGGCCAGCAGTCATGGGCTCCATGCTTCAAGGAGAAACCAAGCATGCAGTTAACTTAGTATCAAAATTAAAAATAAAAAGGGCTGGGGGTGTAGCTCAGTAGTAGAGTGGTCCTGGGTTCAATCCCCAGAAGAAGCAAGAAGCAAGAAAGAAAGAAAGGAGGGGGAGGAGGAAGGTAGGAAGGCTGGCAGGCAGGCAGGGAGGCAGGCAGGAAGGAAGGACGGACTTAGGGAAAAAATGATAAACACAAGGATTCCTGAAAGTGAGACCTGTTTGAAGTTACTTCTGTGGATCCTTCTAGAAAGAACACTGTGTGGGAAGGGAGCAATGTCCTTAGCGATAACCCGCAGTAAGAGCTGTTTCTCATCTGGTATTCCAACTCGCAGCTCTGTAAAGCAGCCCCGTCTGGCCTCTGCTCAAAGCAAGAGAGCTGAAGGACAGGGCTCTGTCCCTCCCGTCCCCACCCCTCCCATTATCCTGGCTCCAGCCAGGGAAGCTCCACTTTTATCTGTCACACATACTGGACTTTCTCATGACATTTCTTTGTTCTAAAAAAAAAAAGAAGAAGAAAATGTGGGGAGTACTTCTCCCGCTGGTAAAATTTTGAAAGCTGGTCCTCCACGGGAGGGGTGGGCCATTCACCTCAGGCAATCTCCTTTCTGCCATCTCCTTTCTGTCCCAGCCTTTGGTAAGTTTGGTGTGGCAGTGACAAGGCTACAAACCTGAGAAGTACTCCTGGGGGTGCCCCTTTGGGGCCTAGGTCTCCATGGTCATCCAGGCCACAGGGACAGCCTGAAAGGTCTACAGCTCAGCTCCCCATCCTCCAGGCTCAGTGAGTGCCAATGGGCAGTGCTAAGAATTACCTCAAAAAGAAAGAGAAGAAGAGGGCGCTGTCCCTAACGGACGAATAAACAGTGGAGCCCCACAAATGCAGGGTATACTCTAAAACGGGTATTGTCTGTAATTTAGTAATAGAGAGGCAGAGATAGGAGGATTGCAGGTTCAAGGCCAGTCTCAGCAATTTAGTAAGACCCTGTTTCAAAACAAAAATAAAAAGGGCCAGGGGTGTAGCTCAGAGGTAGAATGTCTCTGAGTTCGCTCCCCAGTGTCAAAAAATAAATAAATAAAAAATAAACTGAGCATTAACGCCCCACTGTTGAAAATGCCCCAAAATTAAAAAAAAAAATCTGAGTAACACAAATATCTAACCTTCCTGTGTATCAAATGAATGAGCTGATTGGAGAATTATTATGTAGAAGATGGTTAAATATTAGGGTCTGGCTCCCAAAACTGGTGTCGTTGGTTTTAGGATAGTTAACATGAAGCCCTTCTTTCTGCCAATACTGAGAAATGAGGTAGTAGTTCTTTTGAGACTAGGACTCACTATGTTGTCCAGGCTGGCCCAGAATTCCTGGGCTCAAGTGATCCTCCTGTCTCAGTCCCCCCGAGTAGCTGGGACCATAGGCACATGCCACTACACCTGACAGAGGTAGTAGTTCTTGTCATTCTCTACACACAATAGAATTTTAATTCTGTAGAAAATGGTGATGTGAAAAGATAATCAGGTAGGATGTCAATTAGGAACAAACTAAAAAGAAGACAAAGACAACTTTGTGTTGCCCCTCAGGATATAATTTGTTCCACCAAATGACCAATCTGTCCTTAACTCTTAAAATAATATTAGGATTCAAGGTCGATCAAATTGGGGCTCTATCTCGTGCTCAAATAGCTTCGTCTATAACTGGCTACTAAAAACACAGTCAAAAGGCTGAAGATCAAGCCGGTGGTGCACAGCTATAATCCCAGTGCTTGGAAGGCTGAGACAGGCAGATCAAAGTTTGGAAGCCAGCCTCAGCAACTTAGTGAGGCTCTCAACAACTTTGTGAGACCCTGTTTCCAAATAAAGAATAAAATAGGGCTATGGGTGTAGCTTGCAGGTAGAATGCCCCTGGGTCCCATCCCCAGCAAAACACACACACACACACACACACACACACCTGAAGATCAGTATGTGTGTGATTATGTAATTTCTGGAAGATCCGTTCACATGCTGATATCCGGTGATAAAGTGGTCAGCCATCTAATCCTCTAAAGTGGGCAACCATGGATGGCTATGCCTAAACCTCCCTAAGTCTCAAGCCATGTTGAGCTGAAGAGTCCAGATTGGAAACTTGCCACCCAAAAATACTTGAGTGCCTAACCAAGTGTCAGCACAGTGAGAATTCAAGAGTAAACAGGAAGCTCTGCCGTTTAAGATCATAGGATAGAGAGTAGGAGAACGAGGTGGAAACAGACAAACATAACGTAGTAAATGCCTCCACGGGATGCCATGGGAGTGTATTGGGGGTGGGATGGGAGCCTGTGGTGATAGAAAAGGCTGTCCAGGGAAAGTGACATCAGAACTAAGACCCTGGACTGGTGGAGGAAAGGGAAGTGGTGCAGATGGGCTGCAGAAAGTGTTTTAATCAGAGGAAACTGCAGGGGCAAAGACCCTGATAAGAAAGAAAGCCCTGCATGATCGAGGAAGTACAGCCAGAAAACAGCAGGGGAGTGGGATCCGGGGAAGAAATAGGGGCCAGATCTAGAAAGTCTACATGAGGTTTTACCTTCTTCCTGCAGGGTCTGGGGAGCCACTGGAGGTTGTTTTTTTT
>PVJS01036246.1:0-20552 GCA_004027185.1 Glis glis
GTGGAGCTCGGAGGTAGAATGCCCCTGGGTTCAATCCCCAGTACTGCAAAAAAAAAAGTAATAGTAATAATAATAAAAAGGGCTGGGGATATCTTTTGGATTGTAGAATGCCCCTGGGTTCAGTCCCTAGTACAAAAGGAAGGAAAGAAGGAAGGAAGGAAGGAAGGAAGGAAGGGAGGGAGGGAGGGAGGGAGGGAGGGAGGGACTGGGGATATGGTTTGGATTATAGAATGCCCCTGGGTTCAATCCCAAGTATGAAAGAAAGAAAGAAAGAAAGAAAGAGAGAGAGAGAGAGAGAGAGAGGGAGGGAGGGAGGAAGGAAGGAAGGAAAAGTTTTAGTGCAGAGGAATGAAAGTGTGTGAGTTGCAGAAGATGTCTTACCTGGTCACAGGTGTGCAAAGCATACATCAGAGCCACAAACCCCAAGGATGGATACCGACCGTGTTTTTTCAGCCAGCGTTCCTGGATATACCTGATGAAGGAGAGGCTGAACACCTGAACCTGAGGAAGGTGGCGGAGGGTGTTAACCAGAATCCCATCCCAGGACCACCCACGACCTTGTCCTCCTTCTCCTTTCCCTTTTCCTTCCTGGGTCCCTCACCTGGTCTTTGCTCCCTTTGCTCCCAACAATGGGCTGGATCATCTGGAATCTGAAAGGTGATTAGGGTGGGGAGATTTCAGTCATTTAACACAGCAGCCCCCCGCGCTTGGGCAGGCCTCGGGGTCCTCTATGAGACATTCAGGACGATGGCTTTGTAGTCCCCACTGCACTCCCTACGCTGCCCTCCCGCGCGGACATACCCAGGGTTTTTTGGCCTCCAGGAAAAGTTATGTTCACGCAGTACATTCATGGCCCACTGCAGACCAGATGAATTCAACGGCAGCAGCAGCAGCTGGGTGCCAGCGTCCTGAGCACTGGCCAGCTCAGGCAACATAACGCGGATGGTGGTCGTGTTCCCCACATCTGTCTCAAAACCCCGGACAGGGGCCTTGTTCATCCTGGAAAGGAGGGCGAGGTGATCAGTAAGAGGAGGAGAGAGGCTTGGCCTAGCCTTCCTGTTCTCTGCCTCCTACCCTGTACCTACCTGAGAACTATGTTATGTTGGTTAATCCTGAAGCCAAAACCAGAACCCAGCAGGGACCTTGAGTTTCCCACCACCGCACAGGTTCGGCATCTGAATCCCACCTGGTCAGGGAACCGCTTGGGAGGTGCCTCATTCGGTGGCTTGCTCTGAACCCCCTCTGACCTGCCATCCAGAAACCCCTAGGAGCACAGGAGGGAGGGATTTAGGGGCTTAGCCCAGGCCCCGGCTACCTGTAGAAGAAGGTGAGCGCCTGGGCCATGAGGGAGAGACGGCCAGGGCCTGGGGTGGGGCGGGAACTGGACAGGGGCCACAAGCGTGCACTGACCAGCCACCATATCAGAGCATCAGAAGACAGGGAATCTGGCCCCTCCAGGAGAACAATATCCTTTTCAAAGTATCTGTCGAACCACGTAGACTCGCCGACTGTGTGGACGCAGCGGGAACATTCCTGCTCTTGAAACAAGCAGTGGCAGTTTCTGGAAGGGTCTCTTAAACAGTGACAGGTCCTTGGGGATGTTCTGTCCATATTATAGAGGTTGTTCAGGCTGAACTTCTGGCCCAGGAAAGAGGCCATCAGGCACAATGAGAACATAAAGGCAGCTACCAGACACAGACTCCAGGATCGAATCCTCATCGCTGGCGCCAACGATGCTACCCCTGGCAGACAGTAGTAGATTGGCTCTGAACCCTGGCATGGGGAAAGAGGAGGCCTGGGGGCCACAGACATCCCCAGTGTCCCTCGTCCTAGCGGCTTCCTCCATCTCCCAGCCCTCCACATCACACCTCCCACACTCTGCCCCTGGCCTCCCTACCTACCTGCTCATCACAGAGAGAGGTGCCAACGCTGGAACGGGAGCTGGAAGGGAGCGGTGACACTTGTGTCCTCTGACCTCCTCAAGGAGACTGATGCCCACTGGGGTCTTCCCTGCCAGGCCAGCAATGGGAGGGACTTCATCACAGAGGCCGCATTGTGACTTCCCCCATGCAGGCTCGGGATCAAGGACTCCTCCTTGCTTTGGCATTTAGCCCAGAGGACAAGGAAAGCTTGGAAGTCAAGCCCTGGGGGACTGGGAGGGTGAGGAGTAAGAGGACAGACGTGTGTCAAGGCTGGGGGGGGGATGGGCAGGAGCCAGAGAGGGATGAGGAAGGGCCACAGAGAATTTATCATCTTGACAAAAGTGACTATTTGGTACATTCAACACTTAAAACCTTCCAGGGTTGACTTTTCTTTTTTGAGACCTGTAACCAAGGTAAATATATGCAAAATTTTTGTTTGTTTGTTTAATCACATTGTCCAGAAAGACTTTTTTGTTGTTGATTTTTTTAAAAAGTGTTTTTTGAGCGGATGTGGTGGCGCACACCTGTAATCCCACGACTTGGGAGGCTGAGACAGGAGGATCGCAGGTTCAAAGACAGCCTCAGCAAGTAGTGAGACTTTCATCAACCTAGCAAGACCCTGTTTCAAAACAAAAATAAAATAGGGCTGGGGGTGTACCTCAGAGGTAGAATGTCCATGGGTTCTATCCCCAGTACCACAAAAAATAAAAATAAAGTTTTTTTTAATTTTTATAGTACTAGGAATTGAAACCAGGGGCATTCTACTACTGCGCTACATCCCCAGCCCTTTTTATTTTTCAGTTTGAAACAGGGTCTCACTAAGTTACCATGCTCTGGCCTTAAATCTGCAATCCTTCTATCTCAACTTCCCAAGTAGCCGGGCGTGGTGGCGCGCGCTTGTAATCCCAGTACTTTGGGAGGTGGAGACCGGAGGATCCGGGTTTGCGGCCAGCCTCAGCTCTCTCTCTCTCTCTCTCTCAGGCCCTCCGCAACTTCGTGAGACCCGGTTTCAAAATAAAGTATAAAAAAAATAGGGCCGGGGGTGTAGCGCGGAGGTAGAACACCCCTGGGTTCAATCCCCCGTACCTCAAAAAAAAAAAAAAACTTCCCAAGTACTGGGATTATAGGCATGTACTACCATGCCGAACTGGAAGATTTATTTATTTATTTATTTATTTATTTATTTATTGTGGTATTGAGGATTGAACCCAGGAGCATTCTACCTCCAAGCTACACCCCAACCCTATTTTTATTCTTTATTCTGCAACAGGGCCTCACTAAGTAGCTGAGGCTGGCAGCAAGCCTGTGATCCTCCTGTCTCAACCTCCCAAGTACTGGGATTACAAGCATGTGCCACCATGCCCAACATTATTCTTTTTGTTTTATTTTGAAACAGGATTTCACTAAGTTGTTGAGGACCTCGCTAAATTGCTGAGGCTGGCCTTGAACCTATGATCCTCCTGTCTCAGCCTCCCAAATACTGGGATTACACACTTGGCTCAGATATTTCTTTATGGTGAGAGCATTCAAAATCCTCTTTTCTAGTTATTTTGAACCATATAACACAATATCATTAGCTATTGTCACCTTACTGTGCACTAGAACATGTGGAACACAGGCATCTATTTATCCTATCTAACTGTAACACTGTATCCAAAGACCAACTTCCTCCCCAAACCCCAGCCTCTGGTAACCACTATTCTATTCTACTTCTATGAGATCAATCGTTTAGACTCCTCATTTATCATTTCCTAAAGCAAGGTCATGAAGTGTCTTTTTGTGCCTAGTTTATTTCACTTAACATACTACCCTTCCGATTCATCCATGTTGTTAATCAGCCAATATTATACCTTGTTTGTTGACTTTTTTACTATGACTTAAGACATTTCAATTCACTTATCTCAAACTTCATGCCCCAATATAACATTTCTTTAAATTCAGTGATAATCTCCTAGTTCCATATGTAACTTTTTTTTGTGTGTGTGGTACCGGGGATTGAACCCAGGGGCATTCTACCTCCGAGCTACACCTCCGGCCCTATTTTTATACTTTATTTTGAAACAGGGTCTCACTAAGTTGTGGAGGGCCTCACTAAGTAGCTGAGGCTGGCCGCGAACCCGGATCCTCCGGACTCCGCCTCACAAGTACTGGGATTACAAGCGTGCGCCACCACGCCCAGCACCATATGTAACTTTTTTTTTTTTTTTTTTTTTTTTTTTTTTTTTTTTTTTTGTGGTGCTGGGGATTGAACCCAGGGGCATTCTACCTCCGTGCTACACCCCCGGCCCTATTTTTTTTTTTATACTTTATTTTTGAAACCGGGTCTCACGTAGTTGTGGAGGGCCTCACCAGGTAGAGAGAGAGACAGGGAGAGAGAGAGAGAGACAGGGAAAGCGAGAAAGAAAGAGCTGAGACTGGCCGCAAACCCGGATCCTCCGGTCTCCGCCTCCCAAAGTACTGGGATTACAAGCGTGCGCCACCACGCCTGGCCATATGTAACTTTAAAATATGCATTACCAAGCCTGTGTGGTGGCACATGCCTATACTCCCAGTGCTTGGGAGGCTGAGACAGGAGGATCAAAGGTTCAAGCCAGCATCAGCAACTTAGCAAGGCCCTCAGTAATTATTGAGACCCTGTTTCAAAAATAAAAGCCAGGTATGGTGGCACATGCCTGTAATCCCAGTATTTGGGAAGCTGAGACAGGAGGATTGCAGGTTCAAGGACATCTTCACCAATATAGTGAAACTCTCAGCCACTTAGTAAGACCCTGTCTCAAAATAAAAAAAAAAATAGAGCTGGGGATGAAGCCCCTAGGTTCAATCCTCAGTACCACAAAAAAAAATTAAAAATAAATAAAATAATACAGGTGTGGTGGCTGAAGCCTGTAATCCCGGTACTTGGGAGGCTGAGACAGGAGGATCTCAGGTTTGGGGTCAGCCTCAGCAAATTAGATAGACTGTTTCCAGATAAAAAATAAAATTGGAGCCGGGCGTGGTGGCGCACGCTTGTAATCCCAGTACTTGGGAGGCGGAGACCAGAGGATCCAGGTTCGCCGCCAGCCTCAGCTACTTAGTGAGGCCCTCCGCAACTTCGTGAGACCCGGTTTCAAAAATAAAGTATAAAAAATAGGGCCAGGGGTGTAGCTCAGAGGTAGAACGCCCCTGGGTTCAATCCCTGGAACCGCAAAAAAATAAATAAATAAATAAAATAAATAAATATATAAAATTGGGCTGGGGGTGTGGCTTGGAGGTAGAATGCCCCTCGGTTCAACCCCCAGCACCACAAAAAAATAAAAATAAAATAGATCTGGGGTGTAGCTCAGAGGCAGAACACCCCTGGGTTCAATCCTCAGTACCAAAAAAAGAAAAAGAAAAGTCGGGCATGATGGCACATTCCTGTAATCCCAGTACTTGGGAGGCTGAGACAGGAGGATCGCATGTTTGCGGCCAGCCTCAGCAACTTGTGAGACCCTCTGCAACTTAGTGAGACCCTGTTTCAAAATAAAGAATAAAATAGGGTTGGGGGTGCTGCTCAAGAGGTAGCATGCCCTTGGGTTCAATTCCCAATACCACACACACAAAAAAGGGCTAAGGGTGTAGGTAAAAGGTAAAACACCCCTGGGTTCAATCCCTGGTACTACCAAGAAAAAAAAAGTAGCTCTTGACCTCTTGTTTTATTAGTGTGTGTGTGTGTGTGTGTGTGTGTGTGTGTGTGTGTGTGTGTGTTTTACTGGGGTGCTCTGCCACTGAACTGTACTCCCCAGCCCTATTTATCTTTTTTGGTACTAGAGATTGAACCCATGAGCATTCTTTCTCCGAGATACACCCCCAGCCCTTTTTATTGTATTTTTGAAACAGGGTCTTGCTAAATTCCTGAGGCTGGCCTTGAACCTGCGATCCTCCTTTCTCAAGTGTCCCAAATTACTGGGATTACAGGCATGGGCCACCATGCCCAGCTTCATTTGTGGTCTTGATATTAACTTCTTTGATTACCAATAATGTTGGTAATCAAATGTTTATTGGCCATATGTGTTTTTCCCCTGTAAATGTCAGTTTGTGAGCCAGGCGTGGTGGCACATGCCTGTAATCCCAGTTCTTGGGAAACTGAGACAGAATGATTGCAGGTTCAAGGCCAACCTCAGCAACTTAGTGAGACTCTCAACAACTTAGTGAAAACCCTGTCTCAAAATAAAAAATAAGGCTGGGCATGGTGGCGCACGCCTGTAATCCCAGTACTTTGGGAGGCGGAGACCGGAGGATCCAGGTTCGCGGCCAGACTCAGCTCTCTCTCTCTCTCTCTCTCTACCTGGTGAGGCCCTCCGCAACTTCGTGAGACCCGGTTTCAAAATAAAGTATGAAAAAATAGGGCCAGGGGTGTAGCACGGAGGTAGAATGCCCCTGGGTTCAATCCCCGGTACCGCAAAAATAAATAAATAAATAAATAAATAAATAAATAAATAAATAAATAAATAAAAAATAAGAGCTGGGCATGGTGGCACATGCTTATAATCCCAGTACTTGGGAGGCTGAGACAGGAGGATCACAGGTTCAAGGCCAGCCTCAGCTACTTAGTGAGGCCTCTGCAACTTAGTGAGACCCTGTTTCAAAATAAAGAATAAAAAAATAGAGAGAGAGCTGGGGTAGAATAGCTCAGAGGTATAATGCCCCTGGATTCAATCCCAGCACCCCAAAAAAAATAGGGCTGGGGGTATAGCTCGGAGGTAGAATTCCCCTGGGTCCAAATCCCAGTAGCACCAAAAAAAAGGGAAGAAACGTGGCCCCTGAGATCCAGTCCTTCCTTCCGACTCTGTGCTTGCAGGTAAGAGAAATCAGGCTAGGATTTTATTCAGTACTAGATTCATCTCCATACAATTTCCTTCTGTCCTTCATCCCTGAAAGTGTTTGCGGTGCTGCTGCGAGGCTGAGACCCCCTGGCATCCAGGCCCGGAGGAGTGGGGCCTGTGAGGCCTCCTGGGCGTTCTCTGTGGACAGTGAGCTTGTCCTAGCCGAGAGGCAGTTTCCATTTCTGCTTCTGTACTCTGCAAGGACGGGATCTCCTGGAGGCCCCGGTCGGATTGTCATTCCAGCAGTGGGACTGCTTTCTTTGCTGTTCTGATCCAAATCCAAAGAGGGTGGCCTGGTGGATGGGAGAGACGTGCATCAGCAGGCTGAAGCCTGTCCTCACCCACCTCCCCTCATTCAACATGTAGCAGGACAGGCTCCTAAGGAGCTGGGAGGGGGATGGAGCTCATTTCCTCCAGGGTGATAGACTCTGGACATGGTAAGAGAAGCACTCTCATAACGATAAACACCCTGGAGCCCCCCAAAACATCAACTAGCGGCTCCCCATGACATTGGAGGAGGAGAGGATTCCTCTGGGGAGATAAGAGAAGGGAACAGAGGCAGAGGGAACAGTGTGTGAGAAGGTGTGGGGTTCCTAGTGAACCCCAGGAAGCCCAGTGTGAGAGGCTAGGAGAGAGGGGGCAAGGGAAGGGCCAGATTATGCAGGGCCTCGTAAACCAGACAGTAACTTCAGCATCTATGCTGCAGGAACTGGGGAACAGAAGTTTTTTGTTGTTTGTTTTTTGTGATATCAGGGAATGGACCCAGGGGCCTTCTACCACTGAGCTATATCCTCAGCCCAATTTTATTTATTTTTATTTTTAATTTTTTGTGGTGATGGGATTGAACCCAGGGGATTCTAGCTCTGGGCTACACCCCCAGCCCTATTTTATTTTTTATTTGGAAACAGGGTCTCACTAAGTTGCTAAGGGCCTCGGTAAATTCCTGAGGCTGGCTTTGAATCTGCGATCCTCCTGTCTCCGCCTCCCAAATACTGGGATTAGAGGCGTGCACCACCACACCCAGCTGCAATAAAATTTTCAAGTGAGGAAAGTACAGTAACTTTCCCTGCCTAGGCACAGGTATACACAGAGCCATGAGCACCAGGGATGGATACTCTACCCTGGTTTTCCAGTCAAATGCCCTATTGTATTTGGGGTAAAAGGGGGAAGGGCCGGCCTGAGGCCCTTCCTATAGAAGCCCACAACCACATCCCTCTCCTTCTCTGTCCACTCACCTTGTCTTAACTATCCCC
The DNA here is from genome assembly GCA_004027185.1 of Glis glis. Classification (NCBI taxonomy): domain Eukaryota; kingdom Metazoa; phylum Chordata; class Mammalia; order Rodentia; family Gliridae; genus Glis; species Glis glis. The sequence continues at coordinate 8,020 of PVJS01036246.1, forward strand.
CACTCCTCTGGGGAAGCAGACCATCTTCCAAAATTTAAGGAAGAACTGGTAGTGGTGGAGTTGCAGAAAGCTGCTGAGATCTGGTAAAGTCCTGCAGGTGCCCCCAGTGAGCCAGAATAGACGCTCCCCAGAGCCCATCCCCTTCCCGTCTTCCCCTCACCGCCACACTGAGTCTGCGGACATCTCTGTCACCTTGTCATTCAGAGCATCTGAAGTCCACATGAGATCCAAAAGCTTCATCAGCAATGGCAGCTGTTTCCAGGAGCCCTGGTCACTGGCATTCCTGGGACAGATGAAGGGTCCTGTGGTTTCGTTCCCTGCATCTGCCTTAAAGCCGTGGACAGGGGCCTGGTTCATCCTGGGAAAGAAAGTGTAAACTGACAGAACTTGGCAGCCTGGCCTTCACCCTGCTGCCTTCTCCTCAGCACCCACCTGAGAACCATGTGGACAGTGTTGCTGAGGCCTGAGCCCTGCAGTATCTGTGAATTCCCCAACACAGCACATGTCCCACAGTAGAAATCAAAATGGCGCACCAACGGTCTGGGAATCACTTTCAACAGCTCCTTCCATATTTTTCCAAACTCACTCACTGAGTTCATGACCTAGTAACAGCAGGAGGAAGAGATTGGGGGGCCGGGGCCATATATTGGCTCCCAGTAGAAGGAAGCAGGCCTGAGTGGGCGAGGCCTGCAGCCAGAGATCTGGATTGAGGCTGAAGAGGAAGATGCGCTGAGTCAGGCCGAGGGTGGGTTTGGGCCAAAAAGTGACAGATGGCCTAGGCCTGGGGACCAAAGGGGATGGAGCAGGGCCCAGTGCCAACCACTGACCAGCCGCCAGAGAACTTTTGTCCTCATCAGGTACCCTGTGGTCTTCTCGTGACACACTTCAAACCAGTCCCACTCTCCGACTGTGTGGTGGCAGGAGGAGCCATTGCAGGTCCCAGAAGGGCAGCCAAACTTCCTGAATGTGATCCAAGGCCAGGTGCGCTGCCGTGGTAGCAAAGTCATTTGCTTTTCCTGGAATGCTGATTCAGGCGTTACATCCAGGTACGAGGCCACCAGCCACAAGATGAGCACCCAGAAGACCCACAGGACAAAAATCTTCCACCTGTGCCTCATGTCTGGCCAGGAAAGGGCTCATGAAGCTGGTAACAGACTGGCTTCTGTACCTGCAAGGACGTGGGGCTAAGGCCACAGACAGCACCAGCATCCATCCCTCTGTCCTGTTGACCTCCACAGCTCCCCAGCCCCTGCCTCCTCCCCCACCTGCCTCCTTCCAACCTCTCATCTCCTGCCTTCCCCTCCGTTTGCTCACCCCCAAAGAGGACTCTGTCTGGGCCTGAGATAGATGCTAGAACAGAAACATAACATATGCTGTGTCTCAAATGCTCCTGCAGGAGGAAGGGTTAGCGCTCAGTGTCATCCCAGTTATATCATAGATCTCATCACAAAGTACACATTGTGACCTCTTTCCTATAGCCTGCTTGGAAAAAGTTGCCACCCTATCCGTGTGTGTGTGTGTGTGTGTGTGTGTGTGTGTTACTAGGGATATTGAACCCGGGGGGGGGGAGTTCTATCTCTGAGCTACACTACCAGCCCTATTTTATTATTTTTTATTTGGAAATAGTCTCACTAAGTTGCAGAGGGCCTCCCTAACTTGCTGAGGCTGGCTGCAAAACTGTGATCCTCCTGTCTCAGCCTCCCAAGTACTGAGATTACAGATGTGCACCACCAAGCCCGCTCCACTCTATCCTTTCTCTCATACACAATATGCTAAATGTAAGATCCACAGGGACAGGAACTATCTCTCTCTCTTTTTTCCGGTGGTGCTGGGGATTGAACCCAGGACCTCACACATGCTAGGCAAGTGCTCTATCACTGAGCTACATCCCTACCTAGCCCATGTCACTCTTCTTTAAGGTGACTTTCACTTAGATGACTCAGAGCCATCTCACCTGAACAAGCCTGAGGCTGAACTCATGATTTTCCCTTTAAATGAATCCCTCCCCGATACTTCTCTATCTCAATAAATGGTCCCACCATTCCTCCAATACTATGGTTTGAGTGTGTCCCCCTAAAAGTGAATGTTGGAACTTTAGTTCTTCAGCGCTGTGGGCTAGGACGTGGGGCCTATGGGGAGGTGTTTGGGTTGTGGAGACAGAGCCCTCATGAACAGATTAATATCTTTCTTTTGCTCTCCAGCTCCTCTTTCCCCCATTCTCTTCCCCCTCCCTTCTCCCTCTTGTTGCCTTTTCCCTCCCTCCCTCTCTCCTTCTCCCTCCTTCCCTCTCTCTCCCTTGTGGGCACTGTGAGGTCTGACGGTGAGGCCTGGCTAGAGGAGGTTTTGAGAACAAAAGAACTCCAACAGTGGCGGGAAAGTGACCCTAACCATCCCCCTACCTGGCCCCCTGCCAAGATCACCAATAGGAGAAATCCACTTCTGCCTTGCTCTCCCACCCCCCTAATGCCCCATAAAAGGCCCCTAGTCTGTAAGGAAGGGGGCTTTTTCTGACTCTCGTGGGCTCTCTCCCTGGTCAGTTCCCTCTCCCAGGCTTCACTCCAATTAAAGAGCCTGTTCTGGTCTGTAGAGCTGTTTTTCCTTTTTTTATTCCTATATTATTCTAACATTTGGTGCCGAAACCCGGGAGGGTAGTTGGCAGTCGGGGTCTCTTGGCTAAAGAGATTTCTTTCTTTCTTTCTTTCTTTCTTTCTTTCTTTCTTTCTCTCTCTCTCTCTCTCTCTCTCTCCTCTCTCTCTCTCTCTCTCTCTCCTCTCTCTCTCTCCTCTCTCTCTCTCACAGGGCTCCAGACCAAAGGCCATTTTGCAGGTTACAGACCCAGTCGCCCAACACCCACCAGATTCGTTGGTAAGTTTTGCCTTCTTACACCTCTTGTTGGTACTCAAGAGGCTTCTGGGTATTAGCACACTGCCCACTGGCCCTGGGATACCTCCCCACACTGGACTCCCGCACAGCCCTGGCTATGGGATGCCCCCTCCGGGTCCTGCAACACACTAGGGCCCTGGGATTTCCAGTGCCTGCACGGCCCTAAGGCTCTGGGACCCCTCCTTCAGCCAAAACAGAAGTTCTCTGTTTCTGGCCCCTCCCATCTGCTTATCTGCGGCCCAGCTTTTTTTTTTCCCTTGGCACTGGGGATGGAACCCAGGGGCATTCTACCTCCGAGCTACACCCCCAGCCCTATTTTTTTATTCTTTATTTTGAAACAGGGTCTCACTAAGTTGCGGAGGGTCTCAAGTAGCTGAGGCTGGCCGCGAACCTGCAATCCTCCCATCTCAGCCGCCCAAGTACTGGGATTACAAGTGTGTGCCACCACGTCTGCCTCCCCCAGCTTTGGTCCTTCGGCATCTGGCTTACCAACCTATGCATTCCCAAATTTCAAAGACAAGACTTAAGTAAATACATTGTCTGGAACTGGCCAAATGACAGGAGGCTTTATTTTCAAGCTTTCTCTCCTCTTTGCCCCCTTGATCTGTATAAAGCTCTGCTAAGTCCTCTTCCTTGCCGCAAAACTTCCCAGGGAAAAGAAAAATCCTGCCGGGCGTTCTCCATCTGTGTCAGCGCTGAGCCAACCTGCAGCCAGCCCTGTGGCCCACTGACGTCCTGGCGGCTGAAGGTGCAGAGCAGCTTCACGCCTGCCTGCTTGCTAGCTTTCCCCTGCTCCATCCCTGCCGCCAGCCCCAACCGATCCGCATCGGCTCCGTCAGCGCCATTCCGCCCGCCCGCTCACCCTGCCCACGGGTCCCCGCTCCGCCCAGGGTCCGAAAACCTTGACGGCGGTCCGGCGCCCCACCCGCGCATCCGCGCATCCGCGCCCGGCCAAGCGAGCCGCAGTTGCGAGACCCTGTCCCCTTCCCCGCCCCCGGCCCCGGCTTTCTCCATCGCTCCCGCCTCCCCTTCGCCCCTGCCCGTCTGCGTCTGCCTCCTGCAGCGCGGCTGCCCCGCGCCCTGGGCTGATCAAAGCAGCCCGCCCCTCGTTCTGCTGCTCCGCGGAGAACCCCTCCTTGCCCAAACTTCCCCGCAGCCCCTCTCGCCAGTCCGCGCCTGCCCAGCGTCCCACGCCAGCTCCTGCCCAATCCCAGCCCAAGGCTTCCGTCCGCGCCCCTCGCTGCACCCTTACCACTCCGAGCCCCTCCTCAGGGCACCATTAGAACGGCCTGGGGGCTAGAGCTCTCACTCTGACAGCCTGGGTTCGGTGACCCGACACCAGTTAAGAAATTAAACTGGTTTTTCATACTCTTTCCAAGAATCGAGTCTTCTTGTGCAAGCTCTTATGTAGGTTTACAGCAAGATATGGCTTTTAATTACAGGAAATACAGCCATTTCCATTTTTTTGAGCTCATGGGTGTTTCCAAATACAATGTTCATTGCTTTTTTTTTTTTTTTGCTGTACCGGGAATTGAACGCAGGGGCGTTCTACCTCCACGCTACACCCCCGGCCCTATTTTTTTTTATGCTTTATTTTTGAAACCGGGTCTCACGAAGTTGCGGAGGGCCTCACTAGGTAGAGAGAGAGAGAAAGAGGAGAGAGAGAGATCGATCGATCGATTGTGCGCGCGCGCGCATGCGCGCTGAGGCTGGCCGCGAACCCGGATCCTCCGGTCTCCGCCTCCCAAAGTACTGGGATTACAAGCGTGCGCCACCACGCCCGGGTTGTTCATTGCTTTTAAAGGTTTTTCTTTGGCAGAAAAAAATGTTTTAAGTTTATTATTATTATTATTATTTGCGGTACCTGGGATTGAACCCAGGGGCATTCAACCTCCACGCTACACCCCCGGCCCTATTTTTTATACTTTATTTTGAGACAGGGTCTCACGAAGTTGCAGAGGGCCTCACTAAGTAGCTGAGGCTGGCCGTGAACCCGGATCCTCCGGTCTCCACCTCCCAAGTACTGGGATTACAAGCGTGCGCCATCACGCCCAGCTTGTTTTAAGTTTAAATTGGGTAAATACAAAATGTAATTAATGCTTTAAAATGCTCTTGGCTTCTTAGGATTTAAAATGATATTTCAGCCAATTAAATAGACTTCTAAATGGCTTTTTTTGGGGGGGTCTTTACTAAAAGACAACAAAGGTTGCTGTAAATATACATTGCTGTGATGACCCTTCTGACCACACTGACAGATAAATACCTGCCACACCACCAGAGCCCAAAATACAAAAGAAAACCCAATAAATAAAAAGAGATATGGTAGACATGAAGAGACACTATAATAAAGAAAGCTAAAAAGAAAGAGAAAGATGTTTTTAGGTGGAAAAGAGTTTGTATGTCAAGATTTTTGTTCTAAATGACTGAGTTTCCCCACAGGGAAAAAGAAAGATGAGAACAAAAAATCAGAGGGTTAAGCAAGTCACAGAGGGTTGGAGAAAGTTACAAGTAATTTTGTAAGGATAAATGTGTAATAAGGTTGGTTCACATTAGATGCATTGATTGTATGTATTTCATGTTTAAAACAATTTGGTTTTATTAAGACACTGATCTGCCTTTGGTAAAATTTTACCAAACCTATACCTTCCTGCTGTAACATCTTAGATATTTGTGTTCCCAAAATGTATACAGGCCTAATTACACTATGACTGTCTTCTTTCTTAATAATTCTGTTTTGTGTTTTTCCTAAAAAGCTACTTAACTGTTCTATTACCTGCAAGACAGCTTAAAGGTCTGGTGTAACTGATCTTCTGGGTATTCAAAAGCTGAGACCTAGAGAACGATCTGGAAGTGAAAGGACTAAGGAAAAACAACCAATATTTTGGCCCTAGTCCTCCAAGATCGAATGGAACCCAGGGAATAAATGATGGGACTTCTAAGGGCTTTGTAAATTCTGGAAAGTCACCCCATCCCCCAAATAGGGAGATTGTGAGGACCCCAGAGATGGAGCCACCAACATATACTCTGCAAAAGGAAGGTCAACAGAGGAAAATGTCCTCTGTGCTTCAAACAAAGCCAAATGGTCAGCGAGCTCGAGACCTGTCCTGGCAGATGATAGAGGTAAACCCTCACCAAGTATACCCCTGAGGAGCCTTGACTGACCTTAACAGCAAAATTGTTAGATAAACATATGTTTGCCCAACATAGGGCTACTGGCTTGGCCTTGAGTTCCCAGAAAGAACAGTATAACCAGAGGCAAATGTGCTATTTCAGGGGTGACAAAAAGGATCTGTATTAAAGCTACTTATATAGTACTTCTACCTTTAGACTCACAAAGAATAAGATATGACACCAATACCGGAAACCTCCCTCCAGTTAAGTCCTTATAAGATGCTGTAAACTTAAAACTGTCATTCTTGAGGTTTTACAGGTCCATCAGATACTACAAAATGGAGGTTCCTGTTTCTGTAAGCTCCTAAAAGATCAGAACCCTGTTTAAGCTAAGTTAAAAATAACATGCTGCGTTTTTTCCAAGCTTTGTGCCACAAAAACTTTGCAATGTTATATATAATGACTTATGGCCTATTACAAATGGGTTGGCTACCTGGACTCTGACTTAATGTAATCATACTATAAATAGCCCAATCCCAATGACAGAGATGAGCCTACCTTGAGGTTGGTCAGTCTTTTGTTTTAGTTTCTCTCATTCCACCATTTCCCAAGGGATTTCAGGGTTGCTGCTATGTTGGAAAACTTGGAATAATTTTACCTTCTCCACCATTGTCAACCCATTCACAAGTCACAGGCTCCTTACCCTCTAACTGTAATAGCAATTTACATCTCTGGTCTCCAGCTCTTGTTGCAGGATTGTCAGCCACTTTATTGGCCATCCCCGGATTAATGGTAGGTGCTTATATTCGAATAAATCAGCTGGGCCGGGCGTAATCCCAGTACTTGGGAGGCGGAGACCGGAGGATCCGGGTTCGCGGCCAGCCTCAGCTACTTAGTGAGGCCCTCCACAACTTCGTGAGACCTGGTTTCAAAATAAAGTATAAAAAATAGGGCCAGGGGTATAGCTCGGAGGTAGAATGCCCCTGGGTTTAATCCCCGGTACCACACACACACACAAAAATAAGTCAGCTGGCCTGTCTAATCACCAAAGCTGTTAATGACACAGCCTCAGCTTTGGCAGCTATCAATGAAGAACTAAGTGAGGTACAGCAGGCAATTCTTGAAAATAGGGCAAAAATTGATTACCTGCTCTTTTTTTTTTTTTTTTTTTGGTACCGGGGATAGAACCCAGGGGCGTTCTACCTCCGAGCTACACCCCCGGCCCTATATTTTTATGCTTTATTTTGAAACCGGGTCTCACGAAGTTGCGGAGGGCCTCACTAGGTAGAGAGAGAGAGAGAGAGAGACAGACAGACAGGGAGAGAGAGAGAGAGAGAGAGAGAGCTGAGGCTGGCCGCGAACCCAGATCCTCCAGTCTCCGCCTCCCAAAGTACTGGGATTACAAGCGTGCGCCACCATGCCCGGCCGGATTACCTGCTCTTATTCCATCATTTGGATGCCAAAAATTCCTGGGATGTTTTGTTTTAATAATTCAAAAAAGATAACGTTTAATATCTGATATGCAAAAATAACTGGACAATATTCGCCAATCAAATGGAATCTTTGGATATGGTTCTTCCTGGATAGCATGGCTCCTGCCCTTTCTAACTCCTTTTTTTTTTTTTTTTTTTTGTGGTACCGGGGATTGAATCCAGGGGCGTTCTACCTCCGTGCTACACCCCCGGCCCTATTTTTTTATACTTTATTTTGAAACCGGGTCTCACGAAGTTGCAGAGGACCTCACTAGGTAGAGAGAGAGAGAGAGAGAGAGAGAGAGAGAGAGACAGGGGGAGAGAGAGAGAGAGAGAGAGAGAGAGCTAGCTGAGGCTGGCCGCGAACCCGGATCCTCCGGTCTCTGCCTCCCAAAGTACTGGGATTACAACCTTTCTAACTCCTTTACTTGTTTTCCTCCTCATCCTACTCTTTGGGCCATGCATAATCAATCTGATTATGTCGCAAATCAAAAAAATCACTAACTGCTCTGTTAATAAGGTTCATCTCTTGCAGACCAAAGGCCAATACATCCTCCTCCCAAATGCACAGGACCTCTGAAGACCCTCACAGTGCCTGCAACACAGCTTTCAGCCTCCAGTCTACCTTTGTCCGATTGTCATGCAGGAAATATCCAGAGTGAATCCAGCTGCCCATTTCCCAGTATAAATATTATAAAACCTCTGGAATGTGGGCACTGTGAAGTCTGGCCATAAGGCCTGGCTGGAGGAGGTTGAGAACAAAAGAACTCCAGCAGTGGTGGGAAAGTGACCCTAACCATCCCCCTGCCCCCAGCCTCATAAATCTACCTGTCCTGGCCCCCTGCCAAGACCACCAATAGGGAAAATCCATGACTGCCTTGCTCTCCCTCTCCCCAGTGCCCCATAAAACGTCCCTAGTCTGTAAGGAAGGGATGACAGACTGACTTGTCAGTGGTGGTGACTGACTCTTATGGGCTCTCTCCCTGGTCAGTTCCCCCTCCCAGGCTTCACTCCAATTAAAGAGCCTGATCTGGTCTGTAGAGCTGTGTTTATCCTTCTTTTATTCCTATATTATTCTAACACCCCTCCCTTTCCTTCTCCCACTCAGATCCCTAACACTAAAGAGAAAATGCTACTATCAGTGACTTCAGGCCCAGGATTTCAACTTTTGACTCTAACAAGAACAACAAGGAGCCATACATATCACTGGCTCAGCAGATAGCAGCAGCAGCAGTAGCAGTGGGAGTGACCAGTTGAGCAAGACCAACCTGTGCATCCCCGGCCTACAGCCAGGCACTACTGACCAGGACTTTGCCAAGCTGGGTCAGCCATATGGCAAGAATGTCTCCACTAAGGCCATACTGGACAAGACCACAAACAAATGCAAAGGCTGTGGCTTCCTGGATTTTGACAGTCCTTCTGTAGCACAGAAGGCTGTGACAGCATTAAAAGTCTGCAGGGTACAGGCAGAAATGGCAAAGCAACAGGAACAGGACCCCACAAATTTATACATCTCAAACCCCCTACTGTTGATGGATGAGCAGGAACTGGAGGGAATGCTGAAGCCCTTTGTCAGGTCGTCTCCACCCAGATCCTTTGAGACACCAGTGGGGCCAGCTGAGAGGTTGGCTTTGCAAGCCCCATCGGATTCCTTGCTTCGTATATTTGCTGATGGTGGACTAAAGAAATGACAGAACCAAGGAAATCTTGTGCAAAATGGATGGGCTTGGCCAAGGAGTGGAGATATGGGTGGTATGGCTTTGACCTATGACCCCACCACAGCTCTTCAGAATGGGTTTTACCCAGCCCCTTATACATCACACCCAGCAGGATGCTTGCTCAGTCTGCTCTCTCCCCATATCTTCCATCTCCTGTGTCTTCCTATCAGAGAGTGACTCAGACATCTCCTCCACAGTTACCTAACCCATCGTGGATGCAGCACCAGTCATACCTCCTGCTGCCTTCAGGTTCAATTTTTTTTTTTTTTTTGCAGTACTGAGGATTGAACCCAGGGGCATTCTATCTCCGGGCTACACCCCCAGCCCTATTTTTTAATCTTTATTTTGAAACAGGTTCTCACTAAGTTGCGGAAGGCCTCACTAAGTAGCTGAGGCTGGCCGTGAACCCGGATCCTCTGGTCTCAGCCACCCAAGTACTGGGATTACAAGCTTGCGCCACCACGCCTGGCTTTAGGTTCAGTTTTAACCCTGGGGATGGATCACCCTATTTCTCTCCAGCCTGCCTTCATGATAGGACCCCTGACCCAACACCTGGGCCACCTCCCACTCAGCAGCATGGGCATGTATATGCCAACAGCTGCAGCTATGCATGGAGCTTCCATCTCTCAGCACACCCTGCGCTGCCATCCAGCGTTTCAGCTGAGGAGAGCGGTGGCCAACAGAACCGAGTGGCAGTGGATACACCCTCAGACCACGGGGTCTGTTCTCTCCAGTTCAGCAACAACAGTGGCTGAGCCTGCCCACTTTGTCTTTTGACAGTTTTTAATTTTGTGAATTTCTTTTTTGATGAAATTTCATATGGAATCTTGGGGGTCTGGGTAAGGGGTAGACACAGGCAGTGAAACAGCTTTCTCCTCGGCCCAGTCACATCCTGGGAGGAAAGACTAGACTTTGGCTTCAGGAAGCAGATGTGGCCTCAGCTCATTCAAGAGATGGCCCTGCAGCCTTGGAAGCCACCCTGGAGCCAACATTGGCTGAAGACTTGTTTTCCAAGTCTTCAGGATGGACTGACTTCTGACCGGCTCTTCTCACTGCAGAGGCCAGCAGCTCCAAGGAAGTGTCTTTCCCAGCTCCAGCCTTTGGGGAACGCCTGCTCTCCTGCCACCTGGAAGACCTTCTTTTCCGCCCAGGCGTCCAGCCCTTCTCTACCCTGCTGTACAGTGCTGTGTTCTATGCCAAGGCCTTTGCAGCTGTGACCTTGCCTGGTCCACACAGGCTCCTTCCCCGCAGAGGAGGAGCAGCTGCTTCACCTAAAGACCAGAGGTGGTTTTATCCCCCAGAGGCTGCTGCCAACATCTGGTGATTGCCATATCTGGGGTGGGAGTGTGTGTGCTACTAGCATCTAGTTGCTAGAGACCAAGGAAACCGCTAAACGTCCTACAGTGCACAGGAGAGCCCCCGCTTTGCCCAGCAAAGAATTATCTGACTCAAAATGTCAATAGTAGCTGGGCATGGTGGCTCACGATTGTAATCCCAGTACTTGGGAGGCTGAGACAGGAGGATCGCAGGTTCGCAGCTAGCCTCAACTACTTAGTGAGGCCCTCTGCAACTTAGTGAGACCCTGTTTCAAAATAAAGAATAAAAAAAATAGGCTAGGGGTGTAGCTTGGAGGTAGAATGCCCCTGGGTTAAATCCCCAGTACCGCAAAAATAAATAAATAAATAAATAAATTATCCAGTCTTAGTCACAGGTATTTTGTTCTAGCAACAGAAAATGGGCTAAAACACTAAAGTCAGAGTCTATGTGTTCCGCTCCCTCCTGTGATACCCAAATCCATTTTTACTCCATTTGTTTCTTCAAGCCGCCTTGTTGTCTTCCTCTCCATTGCCATCCCCTTAATTCAATCCCAGCTTTGTGGGAGATATTAAAAAACAAAATGAAAATCTTTGGGCTGTTTTTAAGGTTTCAGAAAAAAATAATAATGGTTATAATTATGATTATGATTATGATTATGATTATGATTGATTATGATTGAACCCGGGGGCATTCTACCTCTGAGATATACCACCAGCCATTTTTATTTTATTTATTTATTGCTTTTTATAGTGGGGATTGAATCCAGGGGCATTCTACCTCCAAGCTAAACCCCCAGCCCTTTTCATTTTTTATTTCAGAACAAGTTCTCGCTAAGTTGCTGAGGGTCTCACTAAGTTGCTGAGGCTGGCCTCAAACTTGTGATCCTCCCATTTCAGCCTCTCGAGTACTGGGATTACAAGTGCATGCCACCATACCTGGTTTGTTTTTTACTTTGAAACATGGTCTTGCTAAATTGCTGAGGCTGACCTCGAACCTATGATCCTCCTGTACTGGGACCCAAGTACTGGATTCCAGGGATGGGCCACCACACCCAGCTCATTTTATTATTTGTGTGTGTATGTGTGGTACTGGGGATTGAACCCAGGGAAATTTTACTTCTGAGCTACACCCCTGGACCTATTTTATTTTGAAACAGGATCTCACCAAGTTGCTAAAGGCCTCACTAAGTGGCTGGCCACAAACCTGTGATCCTCCTGTGTCAGCCTCCCAAGTACTGGGATTACAAGCGTGCGCCACCACACCTGGCTTTTTTTGTTTGTGTGAGGTACTGGGGATTGAACCCAAGGGGCATTCTACCTCCGAGCTACACCCCCAGCTCTATTTTTTATTCTTTATTTTGAAACAGGGTCTCATTAAGTTGCAGAGGGCCTCACTAAGTAGCTGAGGCTTGCGGCAAACCTGCAATTCTTCTGTCTCGGCCTCCCAAGTACTGGGTTATTTTATTATTTCTTTTTAAATTAAAACATGCCAACTGAAGTGGTGCATGCCTATAATCCAGGTTATTTGGGAGGCTGAGGCAGGAGGATTGTAGGTTCGAGGACAGCACGTGGTAACTTATCAAGACCTGTTTCAAAATAAAAAGGGCTAGAGATGTAGCTCAGGGGTAGAGCACCCCTGCAATTGATCTCCAGTACCACAGTAAATAAATAAATTGTCCTAGTGAGGCATGGTGGTGCACACCTGTAATCCCAGTACTTGGGAGGCTGAGATAGAAGTATCGGCAGGTTCAAGGCCAGCCTCAGCAATTTAGTGAGGTTCTCAGCAACGTAGGAGACCCTATTTCCACATAGCAAATAAAATAGGTCTGGGAGTGTAGCTCCGGGGTAGAATGCCTCTGGATTCAATTACCAGTACCACATAAATAAATAAATAGTCTTTCAAGAGGTGTTCTGCCAGGCGTGGTGGCGCACGCTTGTAATCCCAGTACTTTGGGAGGTGGAGACCGGAGGATACGGGTTCGCCGCCAGCCTCAGCTCTCTCTCTCTCTCTCTCTCTCTCTCTCTCTCTCTCC
>PVJS01036247.1:0-20551 GCA_004027185.1 Glis glis
CCCAGTACTTTGGGAGGCGGAGACCGGAGGATCCGAGTTCGCGGCCAGCCTCAGTTCTCGCTCTCTCTCTCCCTGTCTCTCTCTCTCTTTCTCTCTCTCTCTCTCTCTCTCTCTCCTTAGTGAGGCCCTCCACAACTTCGTGAGACCCGGTTTCAAAATAAAGCATAAAAAATAGGGCCGGGGGCGTAGCGCAGAGGTAGAACACCCCTGCGTTCAATCCCCGGTACCACAAAAAAAATGATAATATATATAAACACAAAAATATTGGCATAGGTAAATTATATCATTAAGAAGACAGGACAGGTAGAGCCCTGTGAACACAGAGAAATAATGAGGTCTAGAAAAATTGGAAATCCATCTAGTAGAATTTCTATCATACACCTTATTGCTGTTTTGGTTGGGATAGCTTACCTATGATTCCTGTGCTTTTAAAAGTAGTAATTATAAAACAGAAGTGCTGTAACTTTTGACTTTAGAATATCATTTCTTTAAAAGTCTATAAACACACTACAGAATTCTGATGGGAGCTCATTTCTAGAATTGTATGTGATATTTAAAGAAATGTACAGGCAAAATAATGCACTGAATGTTTTACAAAAGGATAAAAGACTTTCAAAATGGTTAAATCTATCCAATGCCCATTAGTACAGTTTAACAAGGATTGATCACCCTGACGTGTGTGGCATTGTTGCTGATCGCAGAGCCTGAAAAACTTCAATTGCTAGCTTATTTGCTTTAAAAGAATGAAGAGAATTAGAAACTAAATGAAATCCCTTTGGGAACCTAAAAATAATACTTCAATAAAGGATTGTTAAAGGCACATTTATTGCCAAGTTCCCTTATATTTATTAATGTAGTTATGCTGCTTTTGATTAAATAATAAAACCTTAAAGTGGCATGTAGTGCATGGGCTTTAGTTTCTACATTTTTGAGAAGTGATAGGTGTATACTTTGAGGGTCACTGAAATGAAGCAACTTCCATGTCTTCTCCTGGTTCTGAAATATTGTACTACATATATGTATAGAAATTCAAAAAATTTAATACACAGAAGTTTTACCTTATACACTGCCATGCAACAAATAGTAACTTTAAGGCAAAAAAAACCATTCTGTTATATATTGGAAACCATGTCCATTACTGGAAAAGCAAGAAAAAGATGCTTTGTAGGTTCAGAAGTAGGTAGGAGTATAATGCTCTAATATTTTTATTGCTTGTGGAAATGCACTACAACTGATCAATAGTTTTTGAGTGCTGCTGTAATTTAGTACCGTTTTGGTCATAGTAAAAGTTACTGAAGTAATTAACACAGTACTTCTCCACAACTGTGTTTTGATGTGATTATGGGAATGTCTCTAAAACACATAAAATCTTGAATAATAAAAAGCCATTAGCCAGGAAGTATTATTAGGAATATAGTTGCTGAGGGGAGATGGGGCATCATGAGGGTGGCAATAAGGAGAAGGTGGAGGTTATTTTGTGCGAGGGGAATCTCATGAGTGGAATAATGCAGTCTCCAATGGGTAAGACCTTTAAGGAGATGGTAGAAGGGTGACTCTGAAGTATTTGTCCCTGAGACCCAGGAAAAAAAAATGTTTACATGAGAATGATGAAAATAGTTTAGTATGGATTTGAAATCTAGATAGAAAATTTTGAGTTTTGTGTGGTCTGAAATAGGGATTCAAAATCAATTTTTAAGCAAAGTTACAATATAATGAAAGCAGCATTTAAGTGCATTAGTTCGGAAGTGGTATGCAATAGATGGGTGACAGTTGGAAGGTGGAGAGAGAGTCTGGAGGCAGCCTGGAGCCATGAGAGTCCACAGGAAACATTGCCAGCAATGCAGGTGTGAAGTGAATGATAAGCTTTTAATTTCAGGTGGTGGCAATTAGAGAGGAATAGAAAGAAAGGGTACCTGAGGCATTTAATTTACAGTAACAGTGTACATCTATATTTTAATCTCATAACTACCCCCCCATATGTTTGGTCTTATGGTTGTTGGTTTAGTTCTGTGAGCAAAATGTGTTACCACTAATGTACTTCTTATCTCTCAGTTAAAGGCATTATTAAAAATCCACATTGTTCTGCCTATTTAAAGATAGTGGTAGATAGTATTACAGATCCACTAAGAGCCTGTACTTTGAATTATTTTCCAGCAGTGGCAGCGGAATTTGCTGAAACAGACACATGCTCTCAGTCCATCCCCATTATGAACAATAGCTGGTACTTTGGAGATTAGTGACCCATTTGAAGGCTTGGGACTGAAAGCTCTATATCTATCAAATAGAAGGTAGCTGGTAATGGATACTATCTCCTTATGAATGGCATCTAGTAAGCAACTGGACTGATCTCCATGTATAGTAAGAAAGGCAACTTAGCTTCCAGAAAGATGGGGGGAAAAGTCAAATGAACAAAATTGCTTTTTGAGTTCTATGTCAATGAATGCTATTGAATTTTTACTAATTCTCTACCTTGTCAGAACACAAGTTCCAAAGTCAAAGAGCAAATCCAATGAAGACATGAAGTTGATGCTGAAATAAATTTCATGAACGATTAGTAAAAGTACATTTTCACTGGGCATGATGGTGCACACCTGTTATCCTAGTACTTGGGATGCTGAGATAGGAGGATCGTAGGTTCAAGGCCAGTTTGGGCAACTTAGTGAGGTCCTCCACAACTTAGTAAAACCCTATTTCAAAATAAAAGATAAAATAGAGCTGGTGGTGTAGCTCTGAGGTAGAATGCCTCTGGGTTCGATCTCCAGTACCCCCCACACACAAAGTACATTTTCCATTTTAAAATTTTTAACTCATAATATGCATATCAATTGTAACACCATCCCGAAGTCATTTGTGAGATGAAGTACAGGAATACAAGCATGAGAATTCTTTCCATGAAGTCGAAAGTTCCATTCCCACTCATAAGAAAGAAGAGGCCCATTTTGTAAAAATTGAAAACAGTGTTCTACTGTTGCTGTTGTTTCTTTTGCAATTGAACCTGAGTCTCAACCACTGTCTACTACCTATTGCTGTAGACCTTCTATCCTGACTGAGCAAGTCAATACAGGATGATTCTCATGCATCAGTATCACATAAATTGCATCAGCAACATCCTGACCAGTTCCATTTGTCCTGCCATTTTAATAACTGATTTCCTCCTATCCATAAACTAAGTGATCCAAATAGGAGATTCAAAAGAGATTGCTTTTAATGCATTCCTCCCTTAGATATTTAGATAACTTTATATCAAGTCTCTGAGCATCTATTAATCTATTTTTGCTAGTTATATCTTCCTGAAAAGAACATTACTTACATAATAGGTCTTTATGGGTTATGTTTCTGTAATTAAATTATCTCTATGTTGTCAATCGCGAAAGCGTTCCAGAGATGTAAGTAAAATATTGTGTGAAACTTATCTAACGACACAGCAGAGCTGTTTGAACCTTGGGGTTGCAACTTCTATATTAGAAAGACACTAGGGACCCCCATTTCAAAATCTCTGGGAATTTGCTCTGGGCAATATAACACTTACAGTTTTTAAAGGGGGAAGATAAAACTTCCCCTCTGCGTTAAACTTGTCTCAAGACTAACTGTGTTAGGGCTTGGGCATGATCCTGACAGGTATCCTAATCACTCTTGATTCTAAAATGTGTAACAAAGCTTGAGGGGGAAAAGAGATTTAATGTATATAGAGACTTTATTAATTTGGGCCAATTTACCCCTTTTCTGCAGATACAGTAATTAAAAGTGTAATCATTAATGTGGGGTTTGCCTACCTGAAGGAAATAAAAGACTACTTCTTTGTTTATGATGATGAAGAGAATGTTGTAGGTTAGATAACGACATCAAGATGGAAGAAATAAAATAGATCCTGCATCCTGGGGGTAGGAAGGAGGGCGAAAGAAAGTACTAGAAATTCCTATAAACACCAAAAATTTGCAAATGATGCACAGCATCATTTTTATTTATTTAATTTTATTTTATTTTTGTGGTACTCTGGATTAAACCCAGGGGCATTCTACCTCCAGAATACACCCACAGCCCTATTTTTTATTCTTTATTTTGAAACGGTCTCATTAAGTTGTGGAGGGCCTCACTAAGTAGTTGAGGCTGGCAGCGAACCGGGATCCTCTGGTCTCAGCCTCCCAAGTACTGGAATTACAAGCATGCGCCACCACGCCTGGCTTATCGCAACATTTAATGTGTGTTTTGGTGACTATTTCAGAAAATAAACACTATTGAGTGTACTGAAAATAGTAGATCAAAATGCAAAGACCAAGAATGAACTGCACCAGATTATACCCTACTAAAAGGAAAATTAAAATGAAGTAGCTATTTTAGATAAATCCTTGAAATAGGTCAATTTTTTAAAAATTCTAATTATGCTGAGTTAATACAAATTAAGTTGATACAGATTCAAACCAAGAACTTGAAATTCTTACCCTAAATATGGACATAAATTTTATCTGAAAATTCTTCATGTAAATAATTTATTTCTATGACAATGTTTCAAATAAAAATGTTACTGTGAGAAACTGTATTTAAACTTTACAAGTTAGAAATGTTAGTATTATAATTCAGTTTTGATTCATAGAATGTCAGAAAAAAAAGAATCATATGAATTTCTTGAGCTCCAAATGGCACAAATATCTTTTTGTCTTGTAAGTAAAGGACAAAACTGGAAAAAGAATTTGGCTTGTAAGGGTCAAATTGTCCTCAGAGGTTTTTTTTTTTACTGTCATAAACAATGTGTATATATGAGATTATACCAACATCATTCTCAGTGCTACATGTGGGGGGGAAGTCGGGGGGAGGGACACCAAGAGCTGTGTGCATGTATGTTAACACCAAACTGATACTCACTGTGATGTGAGACTACAATGCACCAATAAAAACATAAAAAAAAGAGGTTTTAAGAAGGCATTGTTCTGGGCTGGGCATGGTGCAGAATGCTTGTAATCCCAGTACTTGGAAGGCTGAGACTGGAGAATCCCAGGATCAAAACCAGCCTCAGCAATTTAGCAAGGACCCCAGCAACTTAATACAACCCTGTTTCCAAGTAAAAAATAAAATAAAATAGGGCTGGGGGTGTATCTCAGAGGTAGAATGCCCCTGGGTTTAATTTCCAGCATCATCATCAAAAAAAAAGAAAGAAAAAGAAACTTTATAAATAAGATAAACTGGTAAAACAAAGAGAATTGATCATAAACATGTTATTGATATAATATGTAATACCAGATATTCACAGAAAGATCTTATAATCACCACTGGATGTTTAACACATGTTCACGTGTTTATCTGCAGAGCGGTGAGGGACAATGGGGATCAAGGCGGCATCCTCATCTGTTTTATTCCTGACTCATTTTTTTGGATGTAGTTACCATAATGATTTTCAGATTTCTGGGGGAAAAGCAGTGAGGATTTTTTACTTCCACAAATAAACTTAATATAATCCATCCAAATTTATTCCAATATATTTTGATACAATTTGTCAGCCTCTACTGTAATTCTTCAAGGAGATCAGCATGATAATTGTGCATCTGTGTTTAATTAGTTCAGTTGGTTGAATCATAGAGCTAATGAGGCCAAAGCCTGGGTTTGATCCCTGTGTGGGCCAATGAGTTTTGCTCTTTTCCTGGGTCACAGACTACAGTTCAAACACAGGCCAACTATCTCATAGCTGCATGCCACTGACCATAAGGAAACAGGGCCAAGAGAAAGGAAATTCAACAGCAAGCCTGGAATAGACCTCCAGCTCTACACAGTATCTGCTTTTAATGATGTGTCCGTAATGTTCATGTACGAAGAAAACAATTGCTGTGCTCCCGGTATGCTACAAAAGGAGACACAGGAAATGTTTTGTGGCCTCAAATGCCACATTGAGGAATAAGTCAGACTAAGAATTACCTAAGAGGAGCATGGAAAATAGTTAATTCCTAACCACAAATTGGATCGATTTCAAACTGCCAGGGAAGAAAAAGCCATGTCATTCCCACATGTTGATTTTTTTTCTTCAATAGGTAATAGGGATCTTTAAGGGGTCCGGTAAAAACCATTCTACAGCCTCCTGCGAATTCTAGAAGACAAAGAAAGGAGAAGGCAGTTGGAAGGCCAACATATCACATTTGCGGCAGATAAAGACTAGATAAGAAGAGGTAGCTGATACCCACTTAGTACCAAAGAAACTTCTTTAATACTAACCTCAGAATTAGAGAAATGTACCCACCCATTCAAATTAGAAAATATAGTTCTCGCCAATAGGACCAGTTTTGACTGGCTGATGATTCTTTTTGTAGAAAAATTATTCCCCAAGAAAAAGGAAAGGGGTGCAAAGGGGTTAATCCATGCATAGACAGGTTTTTTTCTTACAAATATATTAATCAGATTAGATCACTGATAAGAAAGCCCAATGAGTGGGAGAAGGGGGTTAGGCCTCAGGAGTGGAAAATAATTCCTCGCACAAGATACCTGTAAACTCGATGAAAATCTGTGTAGCTGTGTATTCTGCTGGTCTTTCCTGCTGGTCTCCCAAATCTCTAAGTACAGATGATTCACATGATGTCTGCCACATTGTGACCATAAACATCCTGTTCATAAATGAATGTTTTTCTTGGAAATATCTCCCTACCATGATGGAAAGGCCAGATTAAAACAAAATATTTTGTGGAAATAATTCATTATCATTAATCATAAACTAAACTATGTAACAGTCTAGCGAGATTTCCCATTTTGTTTTAAAAGTTCTGTGGTCAAATATGGTTTTGAAACATGGTGTGGCATGTTTTCTTTGGGGATGCACCATGCATTTCAGCTCTTTTGTGTTTGACTTTATCACAGTGTTTCCCATGCTTTGATAGAAAATCTCATGTATTCTCTATCTGGTATTTGGTAAATTTAAGTTTAGGAAACATTCATCAAAACCATAGTATGACCAAGTTATCTATAGTCAAATTTTATACTGTATAATTTGTTGCTAATGATGAAGAAAGGATTTATCCCGAGCAGGGCATGGTGGATCAAGCCTGTAATCCTAGTACTTGGGAGGCTGAGACAGGAGGATTGCATGTTCAACACCAGCCTTACCAATTTAACAAGACTCTCAACCAAGCAAGACCTTGTTTCAAAACAAAAAATAAATAAAAAAATAGAGCTGGGGGTGCAGCTTGGAGGTAGAATGCCTCTGGGTTCAATCCCCAGTACCACAAAAAATACAAAATAAAAAAATAAAAGATCTATCTTCAAATTATATTTGTTGATAAAAAGAAAAACAACTATCTATGCATACATATCAAGTGGAAATAGTATTTTATTTGTTGTAGACCTATTAGAAGCTGTTTTATTTTTATACCATTTGTTACATCCTATGAAGAAAAATTCTTGAATATGTTTTCATTGCCGCAGTTGTTATTTTGAACATGAATGGCTCCAGCTGTATTAACAACTTTTATAAAGCAAATTTCACATTTGTCAATTTCTTTCAGAATGTTTAGTCAGTAAAGCTATTCAGTTTACATTTTGGCATAAAACTGAAATTATTTGCAGGAGAAAGACCACCTTGGGAAATTAACTTGATTATAAAAAGTGAGAGTGGCTCGACATTCATGAATTTGACAAATACTTACAGAATGTGACTTTTTTTTGACATGTACTCTTCAAAGTCATGGTGACACACACTGGACTACAGATACAGATGTCCTTGCCCTCCTGAAATTGATATTCTATTGTGAAAAGCCAACTCCTCCTCCACTTCGGAAGTATTTTGAGTAAATATCCCTCCAAATTTAAATAAATAAAAAATGTTTATCGATATAGGAGTCAGAGCCCCTAAATAAGTTTCTCAGTCTACTAAATAATATAGGAATAGAAGGATTAGGGTTGGTTGAACACATTTATTTATTCTTTTTCAGGAAAAGGACTAAATCAGTCCAAAGTCTATTAATATATTTTCAAAACAGCAGAAAACTCTCCATATTAAAATGTTATTAAATATTATTGTCTTGATGGTTCATATAACATTCCCTCTCTTCTGTCCCCTTTTCTATCTTAAATTTTCTTTTCTTTTCTTTTTTTTTTTTTTTTGAGGTACCGGGGATTGAACACAGGGGCATTCTACCTCCGCGCTACGTCCCCGGCCCTATTTTTTTATACTTTATTTTTAAAACCAGGTCTCACGAAGTTGCGGAGGGCCTCACTAAGTAGAGAGAGAGAGAGAGATAGGGGGAGAGAGAGTGAGAGAGAGAGAGACAGGGGGAGAGAGAGAAACAGGAAGAGAGAGAGAGAGAGAGTGAGCTGAGGCTGGCCGCGAACGCGAATCCTCCGGTCTCCACCTCCCAAAGTACTGGGATTACAAGCGTGCGCCACCACGCCCGGCCTATCTTAAATTTTCTAATAATCAATTTCATCTTAGTTACTTTTCTCATTTAATTCATATTAATTGTATGACTGAATATAACTGAATTTCTAGTTATTAAATAGATTAATTATATTAATTTTATATTTTGAACTCTATAATTCTTATGCTTGTCATAATAGTTTTATCTTTAATATATGTATTCAATCAAGTGTATTTTTGCATTTGATTGTGCAAAACTCCACGTTTCCACTCATCTTGAATTAATATAGATTAGAACAGAGAATATCTTATTCCCCCAGGACTGAAAAACACTTGGATAATTACCCCAGATTCTTAATTTTCCATAAAAATTCTAAGTTGTGATTGCTATTTAAGTAAATAGCAGTTCAGTCTTACTGGATAATTGTATGTTTTATTTTGACTTTTTAAATTTCTAATTTGGCTTAAATAGTGTTGTGCTTTAGATTAATTAAAGAAATGAAATGTCAGATAAAACTGTATATTGGAATAAGTAAATTTTTATTTAGTCAAGTTGAAGTGGCTATTTTGTTTGAGTATGTTTAAGAATCCTACATGTTATTTGTGGTTTAAAAAAGTAACCTGACTTTCTATACAGATTTAGAGCTCCACCCCAAATTTCCCTTTTAAAAAGATTAATAGTTGGAGCTAAGTAAAATCAGCTTTGCAGACATCTAAGTTCACATAGTCCTCTTTAATAAAACATGCAGCCCCATTATTCTTGATAGATTCAATTTGACCTTTGGAGAAGTTATTAGCAACAATGATTCAACTACATTTTTTTTTTTTTTTTTGCGGTACCAGGGATTGAACCCAGGGGTGTTCTACCTCTGTGCTACACCCCCGGCCCTATTTTTTTATACTTTATTTTGAAACCAGGTCTCACAAAGTTGCAAAGGGCCTCACTAGGTAGAGAGAGAGAGAGAGAGAGAGACAGGGAGAGAGAGAGAGAGAGAGAGAGAGAGAGAGCTGAGGCTGGCCGCGAACCTGGATCCTCTGTTCTCCGCCTCCCAGAGTACTGGGATTACAAGCCTGCACCACCACGCCCGGCACCTCAACTACATTTGAATGGAACAAAACTTAATTGTGAAGATTCAAAATTGTATAGGAAAATCTACAAATAATACTTTATAAATCTAGTCCCTTGTTGAGGAAAATGATCCTAAAGAGCATTTTTGGGGGGAATGTCTATTTATTATGGTGATAAAACTAAATTTAACTTCAATTCCTAATGAGTGATTTTCCAGAACTTACCACAAAACAGAGCTCTAAATTTTCTTCCTGTTCTTCTCTGCACATAGCAAATTTATTCCAAATAATCAAGATTTCACCAAGCTCAAAACTATTTACTTTTACTTATTCTCAACGAATTTTATCCTCTCCCCCCCCAAAAAATATATCTAATGTTCCAAACTAAACTAAAACTATTCGGTATAAATATACAAGAAAAATGGTTTTATGTTGTATTTCTCTTCCTATTCCTACTACTGACAAGATGCAGAGGGTTGGGAGGATGGAGAAAGGGACAGTGGAGAAAGAGACCTGGGACAGGTAGGAAGAAAAGGATGCAGCTAACTGAAAGATTGGCTTTTTAAAAATGCCCAGTGTAAAAAACCTCGCACTCAGATAGGAATCAGATGACTTGGGTCCCTGGGTTTTATATCAAGGATATATTACTTCTAAGTATTTTAGTCACTCTAGCCTTTAGTTTATTTATACAAAAGTATAGAGATTTATACAAAAGTATAGAAGAACTTGCCCTGCTTAGCTTTTTATTTTCAGGGTTGGGGGAGAATTGGGAATTAAACCAGGGTCATTCAACCTCTGAGTTATACCTCAAGCCTTTTTATTTATTTATTTATATTTTGAAGCAGGGTCTTGCTAAGTTGCTCAGGGTCTTGCTAAGTTGCTGAGGCTGGCCTCAAACCTGTGTCCCTCCTGCCTCAGTCTCCCTAGTACTGGGAATACATGCTTGCACCACCACACCTGTCTCTGCTTAGCTATGTAGAAACTAGAACAAAAATTGGAAGCAAAAGGGACTTCAGTAAAATGAGGAGAGAAACCAGTAGACTAGTGGAAAGGGATTGGGGAGAGGGACTTGGTGAGGGAAAAAATGAGGATTGATAAAGGGAACGGTTCAAATACGGTTACATTCATACAAGAAGGTTTCACTGCCAGTCTCCCTAACGTGTATGGTGAGTGAGGAAAGGGGTGTGGGGGTGGGGGTTATACAGAGGGAAATACTTTGTGCAAGTATGTTTGTATCATTTTGAATCTCACTATGATGCATAATTACATTGTACCAATAAAGGAATAAAGAAGATATTTAATGACATACATATGTAAATTATAACATCATATAAAACCTACAATAATGGTAGCCTCATTGACCTTTATAAGGAATGCTGCTGGGATATTTTGCTAGAGAGCTGGTTTTGTTAATAAATATTTTCAATTGGGCATAAAGCTCTGAAACTTAAATAAGATGACTATAATAATAGTTCATGTCATTCTGTGCTT
The DNA here is from genome assembly GCA_004027185.1 of Glis glis. Lineage (NCBI taxonomy): Eukaryota > Metazoa > Chordata > Mammalia > Rodentia > Gliridae > Glis > Glis glis. Next base: position 10,889 of record PVJS01036247.1, read on the forward strand.
ATTATACATTAGACATCTTCTATCCCTTTGGATGAATTTTTTATTTAACGCTTTCAACAACCCAATGAGATAAATATTGCCTTTATTCCTATTGCAAAGAGAGGAAAGTATATACACAATGACTAAATGATGTGCCGAGGGTTACAGCCCCAAAGGTCCCCAAGTTATCTGGTCTAGCCTCAGTCTTAAATGGGCAATCTCTTCTATAGGATCCCTCCACACAATTTTCCAGCCTCTGTTAAAATTTATCCTGGTAAATGAGGTGGGACATTACAGTGTGATCATTACTGTATAAAGAAACTCCTCTTTAGTAACTCCACAATTTTTAAAAACATCTTATTGAATTAATCTGATATGTATTTCCCGTATTATTAGCAAGCAAGAGTATTTGACACTATGGAAAAAGAAAACCACTTCTACAATTTGTCACTTCTTTTATAGGTAGGGAATTTTACTAATAATATGGACAAATGATTGTGATGGGAGTAGGAGGGTGCACCCTCTAAAATAAGTTCTGAAATAGTCGTCGTTCAACTTTATAAATGTAAACTTAGATGCTCATTATTATGTATGTCGGAAAAGGAAGCTTGTATAGTCTAAGCAATAAACCTTTTGAAATGAAACATATTGACCATGCTTGCTCAACATATGTAAGAAATTCTTGTATATACACATGCACATGTTACCATTTCAGAAGCTCAAACTGACTAGTTAAATAGATCCCTCCTGCACAACCTGGAAAATTTATCTTCTAGAAATCACAATTATTGCATTAAAATACCTGCAAGTGAGCATGGTGAACATCAATGCATTGTTTGTGAAGTGAATAAAGCAAATGCAATTAAATGGACAACGCTGACCCCAACTCTGACTATAGTCAGGTATGTTTGCTGAAACAAATTTGACTTCAAGTTGTTAGGTTATTTTTTGTACCAAAGTATATACTCAGCACATTTAGATTTTACTTTTAGTTTTGCTAAATAGCTTCTTCTCTTTGGTATCTTAAAATCACAAACAGGAAGATATTATTTTCTTTTAAATTAAAAAAAACTTAGAAAAAAGTTTTCATTGTTTAACCGAAAATAAACACAAACACACATATACAAGCTTCTTTTTTCATATCATTTTTCATTTTCAAATCATAAGAAAATACGTTAGACTAAACAATATGGGCTTTGTTCATTAGAAAACCATTTCAAAATTATTTTGACAACCATGTAAACCAATGGTTGAGGTTGAGGTATGTGATCTGCCTTGTAGTTATGCTTGAACTATTTGATCAGAAAAGCATGCAATGATAATGATTTTATCCATGTATAATATACATTCCACTTGAGATTTATCTGTTTTTTTTCTATCTCTTCCCCAAAGTGGGATAAGATACTATCTATGGGTTCATAGAGATACTGCACTGAACACTTACTTCTTTTGGAGACATCTAGGTACAATCAGCCTGGATTGACAGGAAAGCCTTGTGTTACATATCCCAAGTATGTGATTTTTATAATGCTCAAATTACAGAATAAAGTTTGAAATATGTCACAAGATTGTTCATATTATTTATTTATTTTTAGTACTGGGAATTGAACCCAGGGGCATTCTATTTCTGAGTTACACCCCCAGCCCTTTTTAAATTTTTTTTCAAATTTTGAAACACAATCTCACTAAGTTGCTGAGGGTCTCCCACTAAGTTTCTGAGGTTGGCCTTAAACTTTCGATCCCCATGTCTCAGCCTCCCAAGTACTGGGATGACAGGCATGCACAACCACACCCAGAGGCTGTTCTTAATTTTATTTTATTTTATTTATTTAAATGCGCTTTTAGTGGTGCATTATAGTCTCACATCACAATGATAATCAAGTTGTCAGTAACATACATGCACACAGCACTTGGTGCCCCCCCATTTTCTCCCCCCCAATACAGACTACTGAGATAGATGTTGCTATATTCTCATATGTACACATGGTGAATGGGGTCAATGGTAGTAATTCCATTAATGAACTTCATTCTTACCCTTCCCCTTTCCTTAGATCACTTCCCTGGCTCCACTGAGGCTTCTCCACCATTGTCTGGAGTCCCTCTTGTATCCCAACTACTACCTAGCTTGTGCATATTAGAGAAAGCATAAGGCCTTTCTCTTTCTGTGATTGGCTGATCTCACTTAACATAATGTTCTCCAGGTCCTTCCATTTTCTTGTAAATGATAATATTTTGTTCTTCTTTATTGCTGAGTAGAATTCCATTGTGTGTATTTCCCATAGTTTTGTAATCCATTCATCTGTTGATGGACACCTAGGTTGGTTCCATATTTTGGCTATTGTGAATTGTGCTGCTATGAACATGGGTATGCATATGTTACTGTAGTTTTCTGGTTTCAATCCCTTTGGAATGATATCCAGTAGTGGTATAGCTGGATCATGTGGTGTACCCATTCCCAGTTTTCTGAGGAATCTCCACTCTGATCTCCATAGTGTCTGAACTAGTTTGTACTCTCACCAACAGTGCAGAAGAGTTCCTAGTTCCCCACATCTTCGCTAACATTTATTGTTGTTTGACTTCTTAATGATTGCCATTCTGATTGGGGTTAGATGAAATCTCAGAATAGTTTTAATTTGCATTTCTCTGATTGCTAGTGATGTTGAACATTTTTTTCATGTATCTATTGGCCATTTGTATCTCTTCTTTCGTGAGATGTCTATTCAATTCGGTTGCCCATTTCTTGATTGGGTTATTTGTTTTTTTTAGTGTAAAGTCTTTTAAGTTCTTTGTATATCTTAGATATTAGTCCTGTCAGAGGGATAGCTTGCAAAGATATTTTCCCATTCCATAGGCTTTCTCTTTAGACTTTTGATGGTTTCCTTTGATGTGCAAAAACTTTTTAGTTTAATGCTATCCCACTTATTAATTCGTGTTTTAGTTTCCTTATCTATCTGTAGAAAAATGGAACTAAATCCTTACCTCTCACCCTGCACAAGAGTCAATTTGAGATGGATCAAAGACCTGGAGGTTAGACCAGAGACTGTGAAATTACTAGAGAAGGACATAGGTTCAACACTCCAACATATAGGCACAGGTAGAAACTTCCTCAACAAGACCCCTGTTCTTAATTTTAAACCACCAGTTTCTAGGTGCACAATAAAGTTCTTCTAGATTTTATTTTCACTCTTCCTCACCCAACTTTGTCTCTATACCCATTCTCAATCATTAATGTCACTTTGTACATTTTATAACTTGACTTTCATAATCTGTTGAAGGAAAAATATTTGGCCACAAGTCATGGAACTTTTGATGTATTTTATCATTTCTATCAGATCTTAAGCTTCTTAAAGACATTGGGATTATTTCTTGCACAGTAGTTTGCACATATGCAATACTGATTAGTTATTAAATACTAAAAGAATGAAGGCCTCCTTGATACTATTTGCATAGCTTGGTTATCTCTATTTCATCTGGGCCACAGAAGACTTAAGTAGATGAGGAGTTGGCATAGACTCTGATAAACAGGATACAGTTGATATCCAGATAGAAACAAAGAAACAAAGTAAAAATATAAATTCGAAATATATAACATGCAATAGAATATAAAATATATAAATATAAAGATGGGTTGGGCATGGTGGCGCACGCTTGTAATCCTAGTACTTTGGGAGGTGGAGACCGGAGGATCCGGGTTTGAGGCCAGCCTCAGCTCTCTCTGTCTCTCTCTGTCTCTCTCTCTCTACTTAGTGAGGACCTCCGCAACTTCGTGAGACCCGGTTTCAAAATAAAGTATAAAAAAAAATTGGGCCGGAGGTGTAGCGCGGAGGTAGAACGCCCCTGGATTCAATACCCGGTACTGCAAAAATAATAAATAAATAAATATAAAGATGGTAGTTTAGGAGTAAATCATCAAATTGTATATTTGAAAAACTATATGTACCTTCTACTACAGCCAATAGGCTCCTAGGCACTGAATGTCATGGCAAAATAAGGGAACATACTTTTTGTACATATGTGAAACTCTTGCTCCACTGCAAACCTGGGATCTGTGTTCAATCAAAGTACAAAAACCAAAACCCATGTGATGGCACATAGAAAACTAAGTCTACCTAGATTGCAAAAACTAAGAAAATATTTTCTCTTTAATATGTGAAAATGCATAATGCTTTCTAAATATATATAACTATATTTTATCAATTATTTTCCTGTTAGTGGAATAAAATTTCAATACTGGAATAATTTATAGGATATTCTATTCTAAAAATAATGGAATAGATATATAACATGTATTTTGTATTAGGTGTTATAAGTAATCTAGAGATGATGTCAAGTATAAGGCCCTTAAAAATGGAATGGGATATTCCGTTTTATGAAGATGTCATGTAAAATACATAGCCCTGCAATATCTTTTTCATAGATAAAGTATTAGGGAACAATAGAAAAAAAAAGAACTGATTGAAGTGGGCTCGACTCATGAACAAATCACTTCCATTCTACTTTTTTAGTTACACACAGTGTTTTGTTAACTAAAAAAATGTTCTCGATTCATGAAAATAAAATGAATAAAATTATCATTGTATTTCTCACAAAATGAAGGCTTATTAGTATCATAATTGAGAGAAGTTTGTGTTGAAGATATGGACAGTAAATTTTCCTGTAGCCCATGAGATGATTAGAAATGTGGATCTCATGGGATTTTCATTGGTTCTCCTAGAGAATGGAGGCCGTGTTAAAACCTGATGTAGTCAGACCAGTGGCCAGCAATGTGGAGGTAATCAGGAGGATTCCATTATGGATCTGGAGTAAACTTAACAGAATTGATTCCAGAAGGCACTCTATGAAGAATCCATGTGCGTTGCTAATTCTGCCCTCTCTCCATTCAATCATACTCCTTTGTAAAAACTATTTTATTGGTGCATAGCAATTATGCATCATAGTGAGGTTCAATGTGTTAAAAACGTACATGCACACAGCCCTTTGCTTATTTCCCTCTGCATTCACTGTGTTTCCCCCTTCTTCCTCCCCACACGAGTTAGTGAGATTGGTAGTAATCATGTATTCGATCTGTAAAGTAGTAGAAGGGGATGGGGAGAGAGTTAGGGAGGGCAAGAGGAAGGAATGGGGAAGGAAACAGTTCAACTACACTCCTTTTAAGAAGAATCTGTCATCTCGCAGACTGAAGACATGTACACTGGAAGACAGCAGTACCCCTGCACAAGCACAAGTTAATGAGGAGGTTGAGGACAATTTTATCTGCAGTAGAAACTATCATATCATATCTGCCATTGGCAGTACATGCTTGAAGATAAAGTAAGATATATGTGGCTTTTTAAATTGCATGGTATGCTATCTATAATTAAGAACAGAGGATGCAAGCCTGAGACCTGTGAGCAGAAAACCCAGGTGCAGCCCCTTATGAGCACAGAATCCAAAGCCTTAGTAGATTATAGAGTGGAGTTCTTCTACCTTTCAGATGCCATCAATTGATCATTCCTCTTTTTTTTTATTCTTTAAGGCTTCTTACATTGTTCTTAGAAATTGCTTGACCAAAGCCGGGCGTGGTGGCGCACGCTTGTAATCCTAGTAGTTTGGGAGGCGGAAACTGGAGGATCCGCTTCACGGCTAGCCTCAGCTCGCTCGCTCTCTCTCTCTCTGTCTCTCTCTCTCTCTCTCTCTACCTAGTGAGGCCCTTGCAACTTCGTGAGATCCGGTTTCAAAATAAAGTATAAAAAAATAGAAAAAAGAAATTGCTTGACCATATTCATTTGATTTCAGAGAAACATTGTTTTCATATAATCCAATTACTAAAACTGGACAGTTTTGAGGGGCACGGCCATCTCCGCAGTACAGTCAGCCTTCCATATACATAGATTCCATATCTACTGATACAACCAACCATAGATTGGAAACATTAAAAAAGAAAACTCATATCTGTACTGAATATGTACAGACTTTATTCCCTTAAGAATACATTGTAATAACTATTTGCATAACATATATGTTCTATTAAGTATTATAAGTCATCTAGAGATGATGTAAAGTATAAGGCCCTTGAGCAGCTGTAGATTTTGATATTTGTGGGGAGATCCCAGAACCAATCCCCCATCGATAGTGAGAGACCCTGTGCTCTCAGTTATTGCCTCAGACCTAGGATTGGCTCCTGGCAGCTTTGGCTTACCCTCTGCTTCTCCCCAGTGGCCTTCTACTTACTTCAAATGATGCAGTTGACAAAGCCATATGTACCCTTGTACCAAGGCAAGAAAACCCCGATGATTCTTCGCATTAAGGAGAATTAAATATTTGGGTATTTATGACTTTGTTACTTAACTCATAATGAAAACTTCCATTTTGCTAAAAGGAGGTTCTTATACCTCTTCACACCCTTTGGAGTCTGAATTTAATTAATACATAAGGCATAACTCCTAGTTGTCAAGACAGATGCCAGACGTTCAAGACTACCATGCTTAATATATGGGCCTCATTTAGGATGGGACCCAGGGAGTAAAATATCATGCAGAGCTAACATAAATATTCTTCTTTAACAAAGACAACTTAATAAGACAATTGAAAGTTTTACTGACCTATAACATCCTTACCCAAATTTATTAATTTTAAACATGACATGATTTATCTCTTCAAACTCTATATAGCAATATGATTTATTTGAAACCTCATAGAGTTTTTGTGGCATACATTTTTAATTTATTGACTTGATAGTTTTTAAAATTTTAAATTAACTAATTTCAGGCTATTATAATCTGGTTTATATGGCCTCCGAGGGATGACCTTGGTACCCTAAATTCTCTTTATACTTTAAAAAATATGCCTTTATTGGTGCATTGTTATTATACATCATGATTGAGGCTCAGCGTGATGGAGACTTACATGCACACAGCACCTGGTGTGTTTCCCTCCAAATCCCACCCTTCTCCCTCTCCTTCCCCATACATATTATTGAGATTGGTTTTGATAACTTTGCATATGTACATAACATTATTTGAACTGCTTTCTTTATCATGTCTACTTTTTCCCGTCCCCATCTCTCTCCCCAAATCCCCTTCTACTATTCTAAAGGCCAAAGCAACAAATAATTTGCCAATTACCTGAAGGCCAAAACTGTTCATCTGAGAATGCCCAGATATGCAAAAAGAGCAAAAGAGGCATTTAAAAATAACATAGTAAATACCCATATTGGGGAAATCATATATTATACTGTTTCTCTATTTTGGAAAAATAAAAATTGAAATTTACAATTCCATAGTTACTACAAAAATAATGATTAAAACCATAAGCCACTTAAAACACCCACTTACCTCTCAGTTAAAAACAGCACTCTTGGCCGGGCGTGGTGGTGCACGCTTGTAATCCCAGTACTTTGGGAGGTGGAGACCGGAGGATCCGGGTTCGCGGCCAACCTCAGCTCTCTCTCTCTCTCTCTCTCTCTCTCTCTTCCTGTCTCTCTCTCTCTCTCTCTCTACTTAGTGAGGCCTCCGCAACTTTGTGAGACCCGGTTTCAAAATAAAGTATAAAAACTAGGGCCGGGGGTGTAACATGGAGGTAGAACGCCCCTGGGTTCAATCCCCGGTACCGCAAAAAACAAAACAAAACACTCTTTTCCCCAATGCATGACGGGTAGTGTTATATTAGCAAAGATGTCGGTGCTTGTTATGAACTTCTTCATGCTCATAAAAGTTGGATTAGAGAAAATAACCTTAGGAACTATCAATTGAATTCATTCACATAAATTGTTTAGTACCATACCTACATTTTGGGGCTGGTCAAAATATTAATATTACTCTCTTATCTGTCTACTAAAGTATTTTGAGCATAACATTTAAGTATACCTATTAACTTATGTCAGTAATAATAAAACCTTATTTTATGGTTGGCATTTTAAGAAATCATGTTTATTCAAAATTTCTCATTCCAATTGAAATGTTTACATAAGCTTCCATCTGATTGAAAGATGATGGTTATGATTTATTAAATGCATCTTAATATTTTAGTCAATCTTATGGGTAAAAATAATAAATAATTTATTATATACATCAATTACTTGAAATCAGTTAATTTTAAGAAGGGCTTGGTTCTCTTTCTATTAATTCTAATTTTCTAAAGAAATCTCAGACAATATTATCTGAGGATTCTATAGTCTATTCTCTTCATTTAAATGATTTAAAGTGCCTTTTATAAGGTCTTTAAGTAGAATCTTATGGAAAATATTATTTTTCATCAAAATAACAATTCCTTTGGAAGCCTATCCTTTTATTCACATGACCTCGGAGGAATATCATGACTTAAAAAGTACAAGTTATTACTTACTATCCTTATTCCATCTAGGCGTTGTTTTTAATGTTTTCTCTGTGTTTGATATGGTTTTATGTTTTTACGTACATAGTTTAATTTTAATCTCCTTATTACTGTCATCAGCTAATTTTTCTGCTTTGTATGCTATCTCTGCCCCTCTACCTATTATTATGTAACCACTTCCTACAACTATAACATACCACACTGTTTCTTGTAGTCTTTTTTTTTTTTTTACTTCTGATCTGAATATATCTGAACCTTTCAACTAGTTTGCCTCATATAATTTGTTCTTTGAATGATTCTCAAAGCCTGTATAGTTAAATAGGTCCTGTAAAGGTCAGTATTATTTTTCACTAAAATTACTAAAATTAGGAAAACATTTAGACCTAAGGTGATTTTGGGTAGATAACTTTATCCAATTTTCTACATCATTCCAAGTTCAACTCTATAACAGTAAAACTTCTGTTTTACCCATAAACAGTATGATAAAAGAAAACGTAGATGGAATAACTTGAGGGAGAATTTCTAAATGGGAGCAGTTATCAACTTTAGACATGGAGTAGTTCAAAAAGGAAAGTAAAAGGAAGCAAAACTGAGTCATGAGACTATACAAGATTCCAAAAAAGCAATTAGCTCAGAGGTCAGCAAATTATACTCATATATCAAATCCATGGTCTATTTTTATAGAGTCTACTCATTAAGAATGGTTTTTACATTGTTACATGTTTGAAAAAAATTTAAAGGCATATTTTATGATGTAAAAATTGATGAAATTAAAATTTTGTTGTTCATAAATAAAGTTTTATTGGAAATCTGCCACACTCCTTCATTTGCATACTGCTTAAGACAATTTTTATGTTGCAAAAACAGAGCTAAGCAGTTGGGACAAAGACCATAAGACCCATAACAGTCAGAATTTATTATCCAGTCCTTCAGAAAAGTTTGCTATTTCCTAATTTAGTACATTCTCTCAAGGTAATTTTCCAAAATGATTAAATCATTGCTTATTGAATATCACCAAATAAACCAACAGGCTCCTCTAGATTTCTCCATTTGAGATTTTCTTTATAGTAACACAAGCAGGTATAAATATCCAGGAAAAGCAGCAACCTTGGGCTATTTGTTAGCAGTCAGTGAAATGCAAATCAAAACTATACAGAGATTCCATCTAATTCCAGTTAGAATGGCAATCATCAAGAATAAAAACAAGGCCGGGCGTGGTGGCGTACACTTGTAATCCCAGTACTTTGGGAGGTGGAGACCGGAGGATCCAGGTTCGCTGCCAACCTCAGCGCACATGCGTGTGCACGCTCTCTCTCTCTCTCTCTCTCTCTCTCTCTCTCTCTACCTAGTGAGGCCCTCTGCAACTTCGTGAGA